>VURO01045618.1:0-22271 GCA_015108175.1 Pelvicachromis taeniatus | reverse complement strand
CTACACTTTACCTTTTTTTTTGCCAGTCCCATTTGGACCATCATGGCTTTGCTGTAGTGATCCATTTGATTGACCTTTGTTATTATTATTTATTTATTTAATTTTTATTTGTTACAGACATGACATGATTGGGGGACAGGAAAAGGAGAGAGAAAAAGAAGGGGAGGGAGGGAGAGAAAAACTGAGGGAACATGTGAGAGAAGGAAAAAAAATCCACTGGATCAGCTGTTGGAACAAGCAAAAAGAAAGAACAACAACAAAAAAGGCAAAAGAGAACAAGCAAGAGTCATGCAGAGCAACACAATCCAGGGACCTCAGCAATAACCAAGATTAACAGTAAATACTAAATATTGGATATTATCGTGCAGCACACTGGACTAACAGCACATAACATGCTCCAAAACAGCAGCCAAGAAAGGTGTAGATTGCATTTCTGAAAACCCATGTGTACACCTGTGTGTACACCTGTGAGTACACCTGTGTGGATGAGCGCGCTTGTATTCAAAAGGCTTCTCCATGTAACGATCTGCCAGAGGGTGTGGGGAGCCATAGCTCCATCCCCCACGGCATGAAGCAGGCATGGAGGAGATCCAGGCCCCAGACATCCAGAGCACGAGAGCCCTAGGAGGACCACCCATGGGGCAACTGCGCCACCCTCCTGGAAGGAGCTGAGGAGAGCCCCAGATGAGGGGTCACCCAGCAGCCACAAAACAGAAGCCAGAGGGGGCCAAAGTGACGTGCCCGCGGGCTCCGCCGGCAGCCAGCCGCCCCAGGGCGGGCCAGGCCCAGTGGCCAGAGGCATGAGGGTCGTGAAACATCTTCAAGTAAGATCAGTTTTAATGCTGTCCCTCTTCCGACATTTGGTTTCGTTTGGAGTCTGCTTTGCCTTACGGTAAGGTCCTCAGGATATCATTTAGGCCTTTATGGACACTGGCAGGCTGGGAGGCGGCACACTCACTCAGGCTTGGCCCCATCTGGGCATAAAGGGCTTGGCACAGGTTGGCGGTAGCACCCCTAATGCTGCCGCCCCGGCCATGAACGGTGCCCAAGAGGTGCCAGAGCAAGGGCAGCACTTTCTGCTCTACCATCTGGGGCTTACGACGGTAGAGCTCTGTCACAAGATCTAAATATAGAAGATGAGAAGCAATACACTGCATTTAGACACATCAAATATAGCTGATTACAGTGCAGAACTAGCACACCAGACATACCTGTGACCTTTTCGATAAGGTCCACCTTTGCTCTCCCGCTTAAAAACTGAGCCTTGGTGCAAAAAGGTTGAAGGAGAAGCATGCTGTCTGTAGTGGGCAGAAAAAAATGAAAGTCAAATTAAAGCAATTTTTTTAACTAAAAAATTTCTCCTCTAAAATTTATTTTAATGCTCAAAGTAAGTACCAAGATTTAAGATAAGTGCATTAATAGCTCCAATAGCAGCAGAGCAGATGGCATTGTTCTTTGAGTTGAGGTGATTGTCCACGATTGCTGGGACCAGGATGTTGACCACTTGGGAAAGGTTGTCCTTTAACAAGTGTATAATTTTCTGTAAAGACTCCAGAGCATACAAGTTGACCTTGCTGTTGGACTCCTGCAGCCTGGCTCTGAAGGCATCAAACACCTAGAATTAGGGAGATCAGAAGGTGAAGGACACTATATCATTTATAACAATTATAATAAAAAGATCACAATGTACATGAAGAAATACTGAATGGATTTCAAGAAGAAAAGAAAATACTAACCGGGAATATACTGTTGATGACCATATTTGGGTTGTGTTGGCAGTCAGCCACTAGCTGGTCGATGCCTTTGATCCTCTCTCTGAAGTCCTTTGAACCCAGCAGACCTGAGATCTGCTTGATGTACTCAGTCTTGTCTGCAATACTCTGTGTCTGAGATCTACAGCTGTAATGGCTGTGTGTATATAAAATGCATCATAATTCATGTGCTTTCCATATGTATTACACATTTGTGAAAAATAAATTTGCCTTATGGGCAACTCTGGTGATTTGGTTGACATCTACACCCACTTGTTGGTCTGGTTGAGTGGCTCTCTGTTGAGTGATGAGGCTCTGACTGTACCACTGCCCGGGAGGGAACGTCTGCCTCGAGCTGACTGAGTGTCTTGAGGCATTTCACCAAGACCCTAAACCCGCCCAACAATCTCAGAGTTAGATGCCTACATTTAACTTCCATCCAAAATACCAGTTTTCCTGTAAACAGAAACAGAAAGAAAAACAGTACCTTTGTCTTTAGAGTGAAGATGGTGTCTCTGACAGTCTGCAGGTCTTTGGTAGGGATGTATTTCTCCAGGATCTTTTCAAGTTCTGGGTGGGAAGACAGGGACAGCAGCATTCGACGTCCAAAGTACCTTTGAGAGGAGACAGTGTAATGTTATCTCAGGATGGATTTGCAGTCCAAAAGCAACAGAAAAGCATATTTTAATCAATTGCAAGGTAATTACAATACAGTGCCACCCAAACAAATAGTGTCAACAATAATCCAGCAATAACTGCATTTGGATTTGGACTGTATCATATAATTTCTATGGTCTAAAAAATTTGAAAATGTCTCAAATTTGACATTTTTTCTCCACTTTTATCTGTTATTGCTAAACGCTTTTCATGGTAATAAACATAAATATTAAATCTCACAGATCAAACAAATACAAACAAGTTGTAAAGTTTAAACACTAAAATGAATGAATTGATTTTTACATGCCTGGCTTCTTGTGAGGAGTCTTGTGAGAGTTTGGCCACGGCAGGTAAAATTCTGTCAGTGAGATCTTTAGCCCCAGAAAGGAGACGTGCAGCACCAACCTTCTCAACCAAATTAGCCAGATGTTGAGCCGTGCATTTCCTCACTACTGCATTAAGGTGACTATCAGCAGAGGAGGAAACCAATTCAGCAATCAAAGCTTAAAATCATGTAGTGGTCCGAACAGAGAAGAAGCAAACAAACAACAAAGAGCTGTCCAGTGTGTAATCTAACCTGAGTCCTCCAGTAAGTAAAGCATTGATGCTTCGAGTAGGGGTGCAGTGCTGCACCATGCAATCCAGTGCTGCATCTACATCCTGCCTAATGAAGGCATTACTCTCCCCAGCCTTCTGCAGTAAAGCTTTAACTGTCCCCTCTAGCTCCTGGTCCATCGCTCGCTGAAGCTGTGTGTACAGGTCACCCAGGGTACACACAGCAACCCTGGACACACCTGACCGCAGGTTCTTCACCTAAATAAGACAAACAATATTAGTGCTTATGGTATAAGAAGAGTACACAAGCACTAATTACATATTCATGATATCAATATGACCAAAAAATTAAAAATAAAATAAATCCCCAATGGGAATTTAGCAAAATGCCAAGCAATTATGGCTGACTGTATATAATTATGAAGCACAAATATCAACCCTCTGGGTTTGTTCAAAATCACTAAATTAGTCATTACTTTTACATTTTTAACCCTTAAAAGACTGGTTTGTTTGTACAATGCACTTGTTGGAAGACAATCTCAAAACTCACATTTTCATATACTCGTAGTGCTATTGGGTTTTCTTGTATTATTAATAGTAGAGTCAGGGGCATGTAATTGATAAAGGGAGAGTAAAATACATAAAACTCCCTCTCAGCCAAAAATGGCCACCTCTTGTTTACATTTACAAAATGCTATAATATATAGATTTTTTATTTATTTATTTTTTTTAATTCTACTTTCATTGACTTGATTTTTCAAATTAGCATCATTGCTGGTCATGAAAACCAAAATTTTATTCAAATTCAGAATTTGAACCCTTTTTATACCAGTTTAGATTTCATAATGATGTAATGATGTACAAAGAGATAAAATCACTATTTTTTTCCTCTACTGTGGATATGCTAACCACAGTAGTGTGTCTTTGTAGGCACACTTTCCACAGCTGGAGCAAGTGGCTGCTGTTCTAATCCTACAGGTGCACCTTCTTCTCATTTTGTTGGTGGGGTGTGGGTCACACTCTGGTTCAGACTACTATATCTTTGGATCAATGGCAGAAGCGGCTGAGCATCGGGGACAAGGCTGTCTTGCAATTGTTGAGGTCACCAGCATGTGCCCCCGCTCTTCCAGGATCACTCTTCATTTGTAGGCTTTAGAGGACCTCCCACTCCTGTGAAGTGGTTTCCACGGGACAAAGGCATTGTATCCCAAGACATCCAGGAGACTGGAGAAAAGAGCCAGCAGCCATCAGCTAGTTTTCCTTCAACAACTTGAGGTGCCAACATCCTGTCTAGGTCATCCAAACTGTATTTGTGCCTATTGTAGTTGCTTCTACCTTCCAGGCTTCCTGTATTCCCCATCACTGACTGCTGGTTCCCTGTGTGTTGTGCTCAAAAGAAGCACATTCCTGGGCATGTGGGATATCGCCGTGGTAGTTTTGGTGAAGGCAAAGATAGACAACAAAGTCTTCCTCTGCTGCAACTGGAAGAGCTGGGGATGTAGCACTGAATTGTTTCCTCTGTGTTTTCATCTGAGGAGTTCCTCTGCCAAGGTGAACAAAGTAAAGATGCCATCATTGTGTCCTTGGAGCTCCTCTGTTAGTTGGAATCTGAACCCCTTTCCCTTTTTTTACTTCCTGAGAACTTCCAGTCTCGTTACCGAACATGTCACAGGTGCAAAAGGTGCACCTGTATGTTGCTTTATTCTGGTGTAGGCCCACATCTCCAATTCATCTAGAACCCTCCAATCCTCACACCGTCGCCTCCCGTGCAGGTTTGTAAGGGTGCACAGCAGCTAAAAGATCTCCTTTCTTATAAAAAAGTCAAAAGCAGATCTCAGGCTGCTAATGCAGGAAACTGCATACAAGGTGAGCCCTGGTTTGATACCAGTGGGCACTGGATTGTAGAGTGGTCTCTCTTCAGTAGTGGGACCCACATGGTTTTCCCTTCAAGAGGGATCCACTCAGTCACCGGCGTCTCGTACTCCAAAAATGCTCTTACGGTCGTTGCCATCAGCTGCTCAGCCTGCACCTCTGTGTCACTAAGGTCACCCCCCATCCCCCCCAAAGTGGGAGTTTTTTTTTTTTTTTTCCTTCAACAAATTATATTACCTCTTGAATGAGAGACAGGCAAACATCATGAAGCCGGACCTGAAGTGTATCTGAGTGATAGTGTGCAAGAGAGCGCAGGAATGTCAGTCCTTCAATCTTCTTCTCCCTACATTCAACAATAGCAACACACAAAGGGTAATAATTTTACTCTGTGGTCCACATTCAAAGAGATGCTTGAGGATGACGGATTGATTATTTCTCACCAGTCTTCAGAGTTCAGCAGATTGAAGCTCTGCACCAGCGCCAGCTCGGGTTTGGAAAATGGACACGGCTCCGCTGGATCTGACAGATTTTTCCTGTGGCCCAAACTGCCGGGGGACAGCTCATCTAAATGGCCCATTAGACACCACACAACACACAGACACAGATTCAGTCTCACGTTACATCTCAATCAGGCTGAAAACAAGCGCTCTGTGTGTGTGTGTGTGGCGATGCATTAACAGCAGGTTGTCAAAACAAAGTATTGAAGCACATTACCCAGAGCAAACATCTTATTCATCCATGCTCTGATGGCCCTGGAAGTTTAATTAATTAATGTTCCAACATTTTCTATAAACAAAGGCCTGTTATGGCAATGGTTTGTATCATTATAATGTTGCTCAGTAGCACTAAACAGAGACATGACTCAGAAAAACTCAGTGATATTTTCTGTGTGCAACAAAGATGATAGTTCATTTTGACATTTTATGCAGCATGTAGTAAAAGTCTACAAATGCTTTGGTTTTTAATATCTACTCACCTGAACTGTGGGACAATGAAGGACGGGTTCTGCTCAGGCTAGGTGCCCTCCTAAGACGGGACACATTTTTAGGGTTGGGTGGAACTGTAGGGGGGCTTGGCTGGTGGGGTGGAGTGAAGCACTTAACTGGGCTTTGGGGTCCTTGGGGAGTGTCAGGACTGGTGGGGCTGACAAGGGACTCGTCAGAAACAGGGTCTGCTTTAGATGTCACTATGCTGCCGTTCATATGCAGATCTGCAACAGAAGAATAATGTCTGAGTCTCCACACACAAAAAAGTGAACTTTTTACACACGCAAAACATAACATTGGTTCATAAATCTGTTAAAATTATAGTCTTCTGTAATTCAGACACAGGAAACTTATGTTAATGTTCCTCACGTAATTATTCAGCAGCACTGCTGAGCAAAGGCTTTTTTACTATTATTATTAAAAACATCTAAACTAGTTAAGTGTAACCACAACTTATATTCAATCGTCCTTCCACTGACACTCAGAACAAGCTTTGCGTCTGTTGTGTGCTGCAGCATGTGGGAGAACAGTAGTACTCCTCGAACAGTAGCTTTAAGAGAGCTCTCGCTCTTCTGGACAGAGAAATTTTATTTTTTTTAATGTCATTTAAAAAACAACAACAACAACGGCACTAGTGAGTGAAAAATGCTACATGCATATTAGGGTTGTGGGACATCAAGAAAGTGATTAAAACAATTTTTTGTTCTTTTCCCAATTTGCACTTTAAATAAAATAATATCATTATTGTGAATTCATACTGTCACCTCTCATACTGTCACTGTCACCTCTCTACAACACTTTGTTGTGCACAGGCAAATTCATGCCAGGATTTCTGCATGCTATGAAATCCACGTGTGTGTGTGTGTGTGTGTGTGTGTGTGTGTGTGTGTGTGTGTGTGTGTGTGTGTGTGTGTGTGTGTGTGTGTGTGTGTGTGTGTGTGTGTGTGTGTGTGTGTGTGTAGCCTCCACACTGATCCGTCATCATCAAACGTGAGAAAACACGTCATCAAAGATGCTGGTTTAAATTAGAGCTAAATGTGAGTGGGCACTTGAAGACACTCATTTATCATCGCCATAATCTTTTCCCCACCAGGAGTCTTTTGATGGAGAAACTGCTGTGTGTGGGCAGGACACAATGAAGAGTGGAGGCGAGGCAAGTGAGACACTTTACACATGTACGAACAGACTATAGGTCTAAGGTAAAACAGTACAGTTGGTACATTTTATGAGCCAATGATGTTTTAGCTCTTCAATGTTTAAAGATCTCTTTATGTTGGTAATAAGAAATTCCCAGTGTGTGTTTCTCTCTCATGCACCCTCCACTGAGCTTTTTGTAGTTGGGTCAAATGTTTTGCATTACGTTGAGTGGATACCTCTACCCTAACAGCTGCACATTAACCTTCTCTGCTGCCCTGCCCTGTTGGGTCCTCTGCAGTCCCACAGGGGGATGTCATAATAAAAGGCGTTTATGATGAGATTAGCTAGTTAAAAGTTTCAAAAACTTTCTCTTACCTTTAATGACTAACACTCCATTTTCCTCCGTTGATGAATCAGAGAGCATCTGCCTGACACGGTGGCGAATCTTGTCTCTTGCGTAGTCCCTTTGACTTATCTGGCCATCTAGTTGATCCAGCCTGTTCTTATCCCGGCCAAACCTCGCATTCTTCACCCTCTCCTGCCGCAACCACAAAACAAAAACACACACACACTCAAATTCTGGTATCTATGATTGATTGATAGATTGATAGCTAGATAGATACACATACACACAGCCTTTTGTTTATTCTGTCTGTCTTGTTTAATTTTAACGTTTTAACTTCTGTTAAAAACGTTTTGTCTCTCTTCTGACAATTAACCAGGAGTGTAATTAAGCAGAGAGTCAAAACACTCGCCCACAAAGAAAGACTGACATGATCAGAATCAGAGCACTTTATTAATCCCAAAGGAAATTAATTATGCCATAGGTTATATCATATATTCAATATAAACGTGGCATCAGTGTTTACTGTTTAAACATCACAGTAATATATAGCAACACTGCTAATCCTCCGCTGAACAGAGTGCGACTAACCTTAACCTCTTCTCGACGTGGGATGATATCACTGTCTTGGTGACTCCCACACACAGCACTGCTGTGGATGCCAGCCGATGGGTCAGTGGGGGGTTTGAACGTTAATTCACCCTGCTCAAGTGGCAAGAGAGCTCCTGGACGGCTGGAGGACACTGCAGTGCCAAGCATACCTAATAAGCGCGAGGGAATAAGAGGACTTTAATCTTTTAGCAGTTTAACAGTGATCATGTAGGGAGGGGCATGTTTATATTTATGAGCTTAATTTTAAAAAATACACCCAGAAAGCAGCTGTAATTTATAGTTAGTTGAAAATGTGCAGTTTAAAAACTGACATGCGAAATAACAGGAATGTTGTTGAGTCCTTTATTCAAATAAGTAAAAACAACAAGAGTAGTACTGAGCTACATCAGCTTAGTAACACAGCAAAAGCCTGGACAATCAAATGATAACTTGTATCCTTTACAGATGTGAAACTTACCTCTGCCAACTACTCCGTCAGGCATGCCTGTGCCTGGCGATTTCCTACTGCTGCTGTGACTCTGGGATCCTAAACATCAAAGGAGATAAATAATTAGATTTCATTATTTAAGCACACACAATGCTCTTAGAAGGTATATCCAATATAGCACTCTGTTCTCATCGATGTTTGCTGACCTTTAGTATGCTTCTGAGCTTGTAAAGATAGGCAAAAAGTTGGTCTGACCAATGGAGGGGATGGTGTCGTTTTCTCTTCATCAGTTTTGATTATTCCATTGGAGTATGTAACTGTCTGCCCAACCGCACCCACCTTAGATGAGAATTCATCTCCCTGGGACGACACTTGGAAAAAAAACAGAAAAAATGGAAATAAATAAATAAGATACATGTCAATGCAACAAGAGGGAAAACGTTTCTCCCCTCTTCTACCTTGAAGGCTGCTGAAGTCCGAGGACACAGAAGACCTCAGTTTTGCAGAAGGCACTCTTGCAATGCGAGGTTTCATTCCTGCAGAGGCAGAGTTTCCAGGGCTGCTGACAGTTGTGACAAGTGAGATAAATGATCATGAGAAAATGCCTGGCACCATTCAACACATCATCAGAGAATACCTAAAGACTACCAAGTTACAGCTTCTTAAAACTCTCAACATGATTAAACACAACAGGCAACTGAACAATTTCATGTCCCAACACAAAGTGATCCTTATTTTTAAAAAAAAAACATCTCCCTGTTACATTTAATATAAAACCTTTAAAATCGATGCTTCACGTACACTTCCCACTTTACACCCCCATCCGTTTTAAGACCAACACAGTCAAACTATATGAAAATGTGAGACAATATTGTAAGCAATATACGCTAAATGCAAAAAATCTGGATCTTTTACCTTTTCATGCCATTAAAGCTGGAGTTTGCAACTGAGCCCAGGCTAGAAAGTCCACTTTCACTGGTCGAGCTGGTAAGCACTGGAGAAGTGTTTAACAGCGAGTCAGGACTGTCTGGATCTGGACTACTAAGGCTCGCTTTGGCCCGCTTCTTGGCAGCGCTGTTGCGTAGTGAGCGCAGGGAGTTGAGCATCTGTGGACAAGTTACAAAGCTAATAAGAACTCATAGAGGCTTGAGAAATAGCACAATCATTTTACTTCAACTGCCTGTTCATGCAGATAGGGCCCAACATTGACATTGATGGCCTATTATGAACAACATAGAATAGTATCTAAAACAGAGAGTTGTGCTGACCTCCTGCATGTCCAGAGGATCGTCTTCTTGACGATCATCCACCCCACTGATGCCACCATGGTCCCCATTAAGGTTCTTTTCTAACTGCTGATTCAGAGGGCTTGCTGGAGCGTTGGATCTCTGGCCATTAATAGAATGGGTGTGCTCTGTTGGAGGGATTACTGGTGAGACGGAGAAGGTGCCTCTGGGACTGCTCAGTGCCCGTCGGAACGATGAAGTGGAAGAATTCACGAGGGAGGCACAAAGAGGTCTGGGAGAGCATCTGCTAGAGAGGTCACCTAGGACAGGACAGTAATCAAAAATGTTTTTAAAAAGAAAACAATGGTAAAATATTTTTTGACATTACAAACAAACCAACACATATAGAATGAAGTCTCCCCCCAACTAGATTACCTTTTGCAGCACTTGCTGTCTCTCTCCAGGGGCTGGTTTCTCGCTGTTGGGGGCTGTTGTCCTTCTTGTTGGGCCAGGTGTTGGACATAGAGAGGGAGGAGTCTGCATGACGGCGGGATAGGGTTGGGGTAAGCAACCCCCCTGGGAGCGTAGCCAGTGGGTAAGAGGGCAGAAGAAAGGAGCTGGATGTAGAAGAGTTTGAGGGGAGGGAAAATGTTCGCTCAACACTGGGGTTCCTCGAGAGTAGACGTCCTTTGGGTGCCGCTGTCAGACATTACATTCATTCATCAGACCCACGAAATACTGTGTAAGGACACTAAATGGTAAATGCAGCCTTTATGTGTGCTATCTAGATTTTACTTAAATTTAATTAAAAATAAATAAATAAAAACTTTATAGGTAAAAATATTTTTGAAAAAACTCCTTACCAACATCTGGGTCAGAGAAGTTATAGGTTTTAAAGATATCAGGTTCTAAGTTGAGGCTTCCACTTCTCCTGAGATGTGCAGGAGACTCCCTCCTTCGGGAGGACTGTGGCTTTCGGGGCTCCGTGGAACCTAGATGCAAAGTATATTTTCACTAAAAACAGAAATGCTAAAAACCAAAATAGTTACTAAAATGACAGCAATTTTCCAAAAAAACAAAACAAAAACACTAATAACCCCTATTATAAAAAGGTTTATTGACAAAGTCCAATAAAGTTTTTTTTTTAAATCTGAGAATTTGATCTTTTGGCTGAGATGTTTTATTTTCTGAACAGCTCAGAAAATAAACAAACAAACATGAGAGGTAAGTTTAAAAAAAAAGAAAAAAAAAAAGAAGAAGAATGGAGAAAAGTGAGTAATTAATGTGTTTTCCATACTGCTCATAGACTCTGGACTGGACACTTTAAAACGGCTAGATTCCAGTCTCACCTGTGAGCATGAGTAACACGCCCCAGCGGCCATAGAAACTGCACATTTACACAGTGACGTTATGCAACAGTGAATGTTTTAGCCAAACACACTACTGAGTCGGTAGTGTGTTTGGTTTGACTCAAACACAAGCATATGGTTTGACTCTAACCCTAACCCAGTAGTACTGACTTGTATTGGGTGTTGAAGAGGTCACTACATTTAAATATTTTAGGCACATATCCAAATTTGTTACCCATTTTTAGGGTTACCACTAGCATACAAAAACATGGTGCAGGCAGAAGTGAGTTTAATCTCTGTGTTTTGGTGTCTGTAGCTGCTTTTAGATCAAATGAACAGCTGCTGTCGATGCCCCTTTCTGTGGGACTGCTGTACTAATCAGTAGTCGAACTAACCAACAGTGAATTAGCATGACACTTGGTTCCAGTATCTGTTGGGATCTGGCAGAAGTGTCATGTCGGCACTCTCAATATAGCTGCCATGTAGTTATATTTAATCTGACTGGCATGCAGTCTGATTATATAAATATATGCATTTTATGGGCCTGATAAACACTGCATTTATGGTGTGCGCCCCATTCATTCACTCAGGGATTTTGTCCTGTTAGCAAGCATGCTAATCCAATTTAAAGCTGCTCTAAACTGAGACAAGCTGAAGTTGAACATGACAAGCTGTCAACTGCACTTGTCAACTTACTGTATATGAAATTAATGTGAAATCAAATATTAAGAGAAGAAAGTTTTGGTACTTACTAAAACTGGGTATGTAGGTTTCTGGCTTCCTGGACAAAGGAAGGCTGTCCTCACTTGCCACCTGTGAAAGAATATACAATTATTTCTTTTTATAAAAGGTATAAAAGGTAAAACAAGTGGCATAAAAAAACAAGTGCGGCTGTCTGGTAATCATTTCTGGGCTTTCAACAGGAAAGCATTCACAGTTCAGCACATCTCTTTTCAGCCACACTTGACAGTTCCAGCAATTCTAGGCCAATTATGAGACTCGCACATACTCTGCCACTTCACATTGTATTTTTCCTTGTGTGAAATTGAAAAATAACTCAATCCAAAAAAAAGTGCATATGTTCCAAGCTTTGAGCAGTCACTGACACGCCCAACCTTTTATATTTATAATCTGTCCAGTTATTTCTGAGTCTGCTAAAATGACTGTGGAATTTTTTTATTTTTTTTTTTAGAATTCCTAAAGGGGGATGTATACACTGCCAACTTGATTGCTTTATTTCAAATATGCCGTGGTGGGTTAGAGAGGAAAAAATTACAAAAATGATTAACCTTGTCCAAAGGCTAACTATAACAAAGGTCTCAATGTATCGTCATTCACTCAACAAAGGCACGCAGGAGATATTTAGTCAGCTAGAAACATCTACGTTAGGGTCTGTCTGCTACTCTAAAGTTTAACTTGGTGTATATCATGTCCACTATTCACATTTAACCTTTAAGGTCCCAACACAACCTTAGAAAGATGAATGAAGACTGCTTTGTTTTTTTGTGTGTTTTTTTAAATTTATGTGTTATTTCAGCCACTCAGATAAAACAGCGAGGCTGGAATTAGTCCCGCTGCCTACAATCTGATCAGCACTCATAGCAGAGCACTTGGCGTGATTGCAATCAACAGTGGAGCAGTCAACAGGCCATGTTTTACAAGCATAACTCTGTGTTATTACCAATTATGTTTCACGGTCGCTTCAGTAAGTGTGCTATCTGGTAATGGGGTTGCTGGGAAACAGACACTGCTGTAAACGCAAGGTTTCTCGAATACAGGCTCTGAGCTGGATATTAGCTCCCCTAACAAAACACGGTCAATTAATAACTCATTAAAAAAAAAAGCCTGGGCATTATTAAAATAAAGCTGGTAATGGCTTAATAAGTTCTTATAGTTTGTTAGGTTATAAATGACACATTCTGCATTCCTTCCTTAAAACAACCAAGTGGTAGGTTGGGAGCTGCTGTCGCAAGACGTGTATTTAAAACTGGGCGCTTGTAGCCTTGCAGCAATGGTGTCACTATGCAGGAAAATGAGTCATCTACTGTATTTCCTCTAGGAATAGTACCAGTGAGAGTTTATCCATTTATCCCTGGTTATAAAGAACTAAGAGCCAAATTAAGTCACCAATCTTAGTCCATTTTTATACTCCAAGTCTTGAAAAACATCATTTTCAAAAAGGAAAAAAAAAGGAGGAGGGTGGGTGTTAAGGCAGTTCCAAAAGAAGAGTGTGTCCAAGGATGCATAAAAAAAAAAATGACACACAAAAGCAAAACTCTTCCCCTCTGCTGCTCTTTATCCATACTGCATCATGAGAGCTATAGCTATATGTAGGATAATTCTCTTATACTGTCTCTGAAGAAAATGCCGCCTCTAAGGTGTCTTATAAATCTTTGGAAGGCTGCCTCATCTCACTAAAAAACATGATTTCTGATAATGCAAACATTTTCAAGACCCAGTAAATTTATGAGTACGTTATCTGCAAACTAAGCAGGAGTAAAATAAGACAGACAACAAGGACAAAAATAACCACTCCTTTCAGGCAGTGACTGCAGCTGTTGGCTCATTGGGGGAGAAATCAACATGAACTGCTTTGATACTGAGATACTTAGTAGTTTAAAGGAAAATATTAAAAATATTCCTCTGTTTAGGCAGTCAACAGATGAGTGATCATGCCCTAATTTGCAAAGCTGATATTTGCTTCATTAATGTGAGTCAAAGTCATCTGTTATTTGGGTAAATTAACTGACGATAAACCAGAAAATTCCTCTAAACTATGTCTTATTTTGACGTGGTAAGAGAGAAAAAGCACACAGGTAGTTAAAAACAGACGCTTAATCATTGAAAGTTAACCAAATGGCATAATTATCATTAAAGATTATTGAGATTATCCCCAGTGTTGATGAGCTCCACCTGTTCAGTGCACTTTCCGTTGGGTGTACTGCATTGCTGTTGGTCATTCTCGGTGGACGAGAAGCTTGACATCTCCCACGGTAGTTTGTTCTTCCCTTTGCCCGCGCTGACAATCCTCCTTTGAAGTGGAAGGTCATCGGTGAGGGAGCCTAAGCTGCCATAGCCATATAATCGATCGCAGTCTGGCTCTGTTCTGTGGCTCCTGGCACTACTTATCCGCCCTCCATTCAACACCCAGTCTAGATCAGCTCCAGAACCATACTGTGGTGAGAACCGCTGACCCGGTTTGGGCACCACCAAGCCATACTCCACTATACCTTCCGAGGAGAGTTTCGGAAGTATGCGCCTTGCTCGTCTTGCCTGTACAGCTGCCATCAGACCTTCTGCATCCTCATTCAGTTCAACCATGTCAACAGCTTCCATAAGAGGCTGCTTTCTCCTTACATCAAGGCAATGGTCAAAAACAGCAAACAGCTCGAGAGCGGCATGTCGGACCCTCCTTTTGCTGTCTGCCAGGTATGGTGCAACCTCAAAGCAAAGCTTGGGGATGCTGAAATCTTTCCTAGGATGAGTGAGCATAGCTGCCATAACGACGTTAAGGACATCTTCCCGAACCCTGGAATTCTTGTGTTTCAAGTGGCCAATTACAAGATCCAATACTTGCTGGGGTGGAATAGTTTTCATCAGCTGTCGAAACACATTCAGATATTCATTCCTGGTAACAGTGCGAGTGTCCCCTAAAGCCTTTAGGGCGACTAAGACTATATGTTTGAAATATTTGTCTACAGTCTTATCTAGCTTCCGAATTAACAAGTTTAAAACTTGCAAGGTGCCATAAAACACCTTAAAATTACTATCGTCGAGGAGTCGCGGGAGAAAATTTATAAACGCCTCAATGCCAGCGGAAGGGACAGACTTAATATCCACTTCTGAGAGGATGTGTTTGAGCTTCTCCACCCCATTTGTGCGATTCTGGTAATTCTTCACATCCAGAAGCTGCTCCTGTAACTCCTGGCTGATCAATCCAGGTATCATTATTAGTGCTCTTTTGGTGGACTTGGTCAAATCTGAGAATCCAAGGAAGCAAACACAATCCTGCGAGGACAGTAATGCTCCTCCTCTTTACTTAGCGCTTTCATCCTGAGTGGTTGATGATGGAAAAACCACAGTCCCGTTTGTCAAGCTGTGAATGCAAAATATAGAGAATTAACAGTCAAGAAAGGGCTTAGCGGTTCCTGTAACACCGCATTAAAATATTTAGCAAGGCAGAGCCACATAACGGTGTATGTTTTTAGCGAGAATGTCCTAGTGCTCCAGATCGATCACCATGATATGGTAGATAAGGGCGAAGTAACACAACCACTTGTGGCTCTTGAAAACGCAGTTACCACCAGAATGGTTAAGATATCCTTTACGTTTGTATGTTACATTATTTCTGCTTTTTTATAATTAGTTAGGCTTTGGAAGTGTGTCGATTGGACCCTTAGTCTGTTATTTGCTACAAAGTAATGCCGTCTATTGACTTACAATTAAACCTTGATCACACGCTACCGCTAAGCAGCCTAATTAGCGAAGCTACAGATAATTTTAGCTTACTACAATACCACTGAAATGGTGCTAAGCTAACTTGCTGCTCCGCTAATTTTTTCCCCCACCATTGTATGCTCTGTGTGGCGGGGCTAGCAAAGTTAGAAAAACAGCAAGAAACAGACCTTGCATTTTCTCCCGGTCCTCTTCGGCAACGCTCGGCGACCCTATGCGATATTCCGTCGTCCAAATTTCCATGACATGCTGCGGACGCACAGTTCTCTAAGTGCAGACATTTCCCTGGCCGTTTTAGCTGACATCTGGAGTGTTGAATGTTTGGAAGCTACAGAGGTATTCACCTCGAGAAGAGCCCCCCTCCCAGTCCCACTCCGTTACTTCACACACACACACCGAGGCAGCAAAATGGCGAATACATGTCGCAAACTGAGTGCTTCCATGGAGACGCGAGCACCAGGCTCCTCCGGGAGGCATCGTCGTCACGGAGCCGCAGCCCAGAGTTAGACGTTACAATGAATCTGAGCTCAAGACTCAAAATAGACAGTGATTATAAATTTGATTATGTGGGCGGGAAAATCAAAGTATTTTACATTTATTTTTCTTCTCTGTGTATATTCAGGCATGTTTTAGAGTTATGTAACTTCCTAAAAAAAAAAGTATTTATGTAAATTAGTATTTATGTAAATTAACACAAGCTGGCATAAAATGTAACTGCAACTATCTTTTTTGGTTATTTATCCAGATATTATTTTGGTCTCTTTCTGCTGTTATAGTTGAACACTAAGTAAAAACATATCACACACACAAACACAGATTACAGGTATGCTTTGTTTTTTTTGGTATTTATTTATCACTGTGTAAACAAGTGATACAAGTTATAATCTATCATATTCACAAAGAATTAAAAATGTATAGAACTTTCGTTTTTCTAAATACTGACTTTTTTTTTTATGGCCCACAACTTGGCAGTTATAATTACTAGTGAGTCAACGTTATTGTCATGCAAATCTGCAAATCATGCAAAACTATTTATAACAAAGTAACAAATAGATTACTTTATTAGGTAGCTTTATAAAGCTATTATCTTAAGTATATTTTTCAGATAATATCTTTGATAATTGTCAAGGATTCTGGGGTGCATTTCTCGTGTTTTTAAATTGTGATTTGTGTATATTTCACTTTAATAAGAAAAAAAGACTTGGTGTTAAGTTCACAAGTATTTGTAATAAAACAACATTCTTCCAAATATCTATCCATCCATCCATCTTCCTCCAGCTCATCCGGAGGAACACCAAGGCGTTCCCAGGCCAGCCGAGAGATATAATCTCTCTAGCGTGTCCTGGGTCTGTCCCGGGGCTTCTTCCCGGTGGGACATGCCCGAAACACCTCACCCAGGAGGCATCCTTGTCAGATGCCCGAACCACCTTAACTGGCTCCTTTCGATGTGGAGGAGTAGCGGCTCTACTCTGAGCTCCTCCCAGATGGCCGAACTTCTCACCCTATCTCTAAGGGAGAGTCGGAGGAAGCCCATTTCCACCGCTTGTATCCGCGATCTCCTTCTTTCGGTCACTACCCACAGCTCGTGACCATAGGTGAGGGTAGGGATGAAGATCGACCGGTAAATTGCGAATTTCGCTTTTACACTCAGTGGATCGCTACCTTATCGCGGTGGAGGGGTTTGTGTGTCCCAGGGATCCCAGGGGCTATGTTGTCGGGGGGCTATTTGCCCCCTGGTAGGGTCTCCCATGGCAAATTGGTCCTGGGTGAGGGACCAGACAAAGCCATTCAAAAGACCCCTATGAGAGATCCAGCAAGGGAACAGTTTACCTTGCCCGGGATAGGGTTACCAGGGCCCCGCCCTGGAACCAGGCCCGGGGAGGGTGCCCGAGGGCAAGCGTCTGGTGGCCGGGCCTTAGTCCATGGAGCCCGGCCGGGCACTGCCCGAAAAAGGGACATGGGCCCATCTTCCTGCAGGCCCACCACCAGCAGGAGGCGCCGTAGGGGTCGGGTGCATTGTGAGGTGGGCGGCGGCCAGGAGCGGAGGCCCTGGCGGACCGATCCCCTGCTACCAAGACTGGCAATCGGGACATGGAATGTCTTCCAAATATCTTTTTAATTAAATCCCCAAATACAAAAATGAATTGAGGGCGTATGTAATCGCTGGCTCTTTATTTTTTGGGGGGGAAATTTAAATGTTTCATATAGAAAAACACATGACGTTGTGAACTTAGTCAGTAGCTAACACGCTTTCCTCCTCTTCCGTGGCCCCTTGCACACACATACACACAGCAGTTATAATGTAATTCGTGAGGAGGTCTGATACAAGGATATTTTATTTCTCAAAAACTCTTTGAAACAAGTAAGCTTCTTCTTTGTAGTCATCTCCAGTAACAAATTTGAGCCGAAGGGCACATGATACCTCAAAAGACACATACACTGTCTTCCAAACACAAAAGGGTAAATTATGTGTGCTTATGTAGCAGCAATATATCATCTGAGTATTACTGTGTCATGATATTACCTGGTGCCTACATTTTGGACCTTCCTTTACACAAATAAAGACAAATACTCTTCCCTCCCACATTCAAGTAAAACCTATGCCTACAATGCTGCCCATAATACAATAGGCCTATAGGTTTGTATTGGATTGAAAATGTGTTTATTTCTTGTAAATAATTCATTTTTAAATTGTGGAACAAAATCTTTCCAAATTGTAAAGCAATCGGTCAGTACAATGCAATTTACATTGCTCTAATGCAGGATAATTGGAGAGTACAATTGCAGAGAGGAATTATTTGAAAATAAAGGTAATAAGTAAAATTAAGAAGAAGATAAGTAGAACAAAGAAGACACAGTAGAAAACTGTTAAACTCTATAACGAGCATTGTCATTGCTTTGGTTCTTGACCATTCAGTGAATTAAATAGTTGCAAATATCATTTTATTTTGAAAACAGCGGAAGTGGGTGTGCTGCTCTGATAACTGGTTATAATAAGAGCTCGTCTGTAGCTTTGTGGCTAGGTTGCAGATTGTTTTCTTGATAGCCGCCCGGGCTTCGCTGTCGTCGCCACTGCAAAATCGGTCATTACAGCGGCACGCCAGACGGGCTGTAAACTACAGGTTTGTTTTTCTTAATCTGACGACACTAAATGTTATCTAAATCCTGGCTACAACGTCACGTTTTGTATCTGTCAGCCATGTTACTGTATATCAATCAATGATACAGCTAGCCACAGGAACCGTGTTTATTTTTAGCAGCTAACCTGCGGTGACTGCAGCGCAAGGGGACAGGAATATTAGTCCTCTGTTTTTGTTGGCGTGGGAAAAAAAAATATAGTGACAGTACAATGCACACATGAGCGTTGTGCGTGTGATGTTCGTGCAAATTTGTTTATGCAAACTGCCAAGCTGCTGGTGAGGTTTACAGTACTGGCTAGCGTATTAGCTGGGTGCTTATTTTAAGCTAAGAGGTAGCTAGCGATTTTTAATCTGGCCAAGTCCTGCGTTCAGAAATCAAGCCTAGGCCCCAGTTAACAAACTGATGTGTTGTTGTGAGTCGTTGTCCCAAAGCTTGGATGCAGAGTGTTCACATTTAGCCAAAAGGCTTTAGGTCAATCTAAAATGTGTGTTGTTTTTAGCCAATACGTGTAGACGACTTTACGCTGCGTTGTTTCTTAATAAAGCTCGTGCTTATGTAGCTTAACTCCAAGTAATCTGCTAACAAAACTGGCTAGAACAACTAATGCTATACTTGTTTCGGGGGAAATAATGTCTGACTGCATCATACTGTCCAGGCGTGTTTACATAACGCGTGCTGTTATTACGTCACGTTGCCCAAGCAAAAAGTGTGACTTTTCAGGCTTGTAGTGTCAGGGCCGGATGGCACTTGGATAACGTCCAGTATTTCTACTAGCTGATGGTCATATCTTTGGAAAACATCACTGACTTTATGACTCTTCTCAAAACAGTGAACTGATCTGTGATTTGCTGCTCTCAGATGGACCAGCAGGACCAGTCCTATATGTTTGCAAGTCTGACACGGCCTCACTCAGAGCAGCTGCTGCAAGGCCTCCAGCTCTTGCGGCAGGATCACGAACTATGTGACATTGTGCTGCGTGTGGGTGATGCCAAGATCCATGCCCACAAGGTAGTGCTGGCCAGCATCAGTCCTTATTTCAAGGCCATGTTTACAGGTAACCTGTCAGAAAAGGAGACCTCTGAGGTGGAGTTCCAGTGCATCGATGAGGCTGCCTTGCAGGTACGCTTCCATCCAGCACATGGTAGCCGCAGTGATTAACTGCTGTAGCATGTTTATTGTAACACTTGTGCTCTCTTTGCTTCTAGGCTATAGTGGAGTACGCTTATACCGGGACGGTGTTTATCTCCCAGGAGACAGTGGAATCTCTGCTACCTGCTGCCAACTTACTCCAGGTTAAGCTTGTACTTAAGGAGTGTTGTTCCTTCTTAGAGAGCCAGCTGGACGCTGGAAACTGTATAGGCATTTCCCGCTTTGCAGAGACTTACGGCTGTCATGATCTGTGCTTGGCTGCAACTAAGTTCATCTGTGAGAACTTTGAGGAAGTCTGTCAAACGGAGGAGTTTTTTGAACTGACGAGAGCCGAGTTGGATGAGATTGTGTCCAATGACTGCCTGAAGGTAGTCACGGAGGAGACTGTATTTTATGCCCTGGAATCGTGGATCAAATACGATGTAACTGAGAGACAGCAGCATCTGGCTCAGCTGTTGCACTGTGTTCGCCTTCCGCTGCTCAGCGTCAAATTCCTCACTCGCCTATATGAAGCCAACCATCTTATACGAGATGATCACGCATGCAAGCATCTGCTCAATGAGGCCCTCAAATATCACTTTATGCCTGAACACCGGCTGTCCTATCAGACTGTGTTGTCTGCACGTCCCAGGTGTGCCCCAAAGGTGCTGCTCGCAGTAGGAGGCAAAGCTGGACTGTTTGCCACACTGGAAAGGTAATGCTAGTGACTTGTAGATTAGAATTGGATGCACTTGTATAATAGCAACTTTCCACACTTACATTTTGTCTTACTGCATTTTTCCATTATCTCCTCTTTCAGTACGGAAATGTATTTCCCTCAAACGGATTCGTGGATAGGACTGGCCCCTCTCAGTGTACCTAGATATGAATTTGGGGTGGCGGTGCTGAACCACAAAGTTTATGTAGTGGGAGGCATCGCCACACACATGAGGCAGGGCATTAGCTATCGGAGGCACGAAAGCACAGTAGAAAGCTGGGACCCCGAAACCAACACGTGGTCTTCGGTGGAGCGTATGGCGGAGTGTCGCAGCACTCTCGGTGTGGTGGTCCTGGCTGGAGAGCTGTATGCCCTGGGAGGCTATGACGGCCAGTATTACCTCCAGTCTGTGGAGAAGTATGTCCCGAAGCTGAAGGAGTGGCAGCCCGTGGCACCCATGACAAAGTCCCGCAGCTGCTTCGCCACCGCTGTGCTGGATGGGATGGTGTATGCTATTGGAGGCTATGGCCCAGCACATATGAACAGGTAATCTCACTTAGAGTAGTTGGCTTGTATATGTGCTTTAAGTCCGTGTTGTCTCCAAGTGACCATTAAATACTGGACCAGGCAATTTTAAATAACTTTAGAATTTATTTAGCAGTCAAATAATGTTTTGTATAGATGTGTTTGACATAAATCTGTACCTTATTTTTTTTTCCCTACATCTTTTGTTTAAAATGCTCTTTAATGAAACGGGTTAGGCTTTAAAACTTCCTAACATGTTTTTTTTTTTTTTCCCTTCCTCTCAGGGTTGTGTTAGTTATTTATTAGAAGTGGCAATTAAGTGAAGGATATCGAGTCTTGCTGAGAAAAAGACCAGGAGCTTGTTAATAAGTGTTGGATAGCCATAACAGAATTGGTTGCTAAATGTGTTGCTGTATTGCTGAGGTGACTAGAGAGCAGCGCTCATGTTGGTTGTTTCCTTGACTCCTGAAACCCCTCAGGAAAATGTGTTTGGACAAAGAATCTTTGGGGACTTTTTTTCCCTTTCCCCTGTGGCCTATATGGCCTTGCTTGCTGCAAAACAGTCTTAGTTTGCCAATGTTCTGGTGACTCTCAGGAATTCATCTCTGCCTCATTACAAGTTCAAATTGGTGTGTTTGATATAACCGTCTTTCTTTTCTGTACTATTAAAAGAAAATTGCTCATTTATGATGTATTTTGAAGATTATATGCATAGAAAGACCCCCATTGTCTTTATGTTACTTAAGAAAACACAGCTAAAAAAAAAAGTGGTGGTGGAAAAAATAAATACAATGCAGCAGTGCCTCTTGTTTGACTGAGAAGTAGCTCCCATTCAAAGCTAAACAAAGAGTCTCTGAACTGTCATTCAGGCTTTAGTAGAAGGGAACAGGAGATGGAGGAAGCATTCTTCCACCAGATGTGTAATGTGAGCTCACCTTTAGGTTCGGTAAAGACTGGTCATTGTGGATATTGCCATAAATCAGGGGTCACCAACATGATGCCCGCGGGCACCAGGTAGCCCGCAAGGACCATATGAGTGGCCCGCGAGCCTGTTCTAAAAATAGCTCACTATAACAACTTACCAGTAAGCTGCATCTATTTTTATTTTTTGTTGCTATTTTTTTATAATCACAATTGCATTGGTATCATTTTGTTAGAGATAATATATAAAAAAATGTTTATTATTAAATATTAGATCAGCGCTAGCTGGTCTCCATGGAAACAGTTGCCATAAACAGTGTTTTTACATAGATGAATATCATTCATTATTAATGATAACATATAATAAAAGTTAAATTGAGGAAATTTGTTATTTCAGAAGTGTGTGTCAAACTGGTAGCCCTTCACATTAATCAGTACCCAAGAAGCAGGATTACTGGTTTGCAGTTG
>VURO01045616.1:0-11253 GCA_015108175.1 Pelvicachromis taeniatus | reverse complement strand
CATACTCCGACAGATGCATCGGAGAGCAACTTGGGGTTAATATCTTGCCCAAGGATATTTGGCATGCAGACTGGGGGAATTGAACCACAAACCTTCCAATCAGTAGCTGACCTGCTCTACCACCTGAGCTACAGCCACAGCAAAACCCCTCTGCATACCAAAAACACAGGCAACAGGAGAGCACATTCTCCACTGAGGAGTGGTAGAAGGCCAACAGCAGCTTCTGGTCCAGTTTATTCTTCTTCACACACACCCCTGCACGTCGGCGGTTCTGCAGTCAAAGTAGTACCCAGCTACAAGTACCTGGATATGTACCTAGATAGCAACCTCACCTGGAAAAACAACACTTCCAGCCTGATCAGGAAGGCTCACCAGAGGCTCTACTTCCTGAGGCGGTTGAGGCGTGCAGGACTTGAGAGCTCAGTCCTCATCTCCTTTTACAGATGTGCGATGGAGAGTGTTCTGTGCTCTGGCATCAATGTGTGGCACGGAAACTGCACTGTGGCAGAGAGGAAAGCTCTACAGAGGGTGGTGAAGGCTGCATAGAGAGTTGTCGGACGCAGCCTCCCAACCGTCACAGAGATATACACCTCCAGATGCAGGTGTATATGTCTCGTATCATGAAGGACCCCACTCACCCAGCACACACACTCTTTGTCCCGCTCCCCTCAGGCAGGAGGCTGAGGAGCATTAAATGCAAAACCACCAGACTGAGAAACAGCTTCATTCCAGAAGCTGTGAGACTTCGCAATGCATAACTGGACAAGAACTGCTATTGTAGCACCTTAATCACTACTGACACTTACTGACATTGTCACTTTATCAATGCTGGTCATCATGCCTTTGCTGCTATAGTACTTATCCCTATATTTATACCTACATTCCATATCCATACTCCATACCGGTACTCAGGCTGTTGCACTCTATTGTATTATTTATCGTATTATTTATTTCCTGTTATTCTTTTTTGTTTTAAAAAACAAACAAAACAACAACAAAAACACAACTATTTATTTATTACTTTAAAAAAAATGATGTTCTTCATTATTCTGTTTCTTTTCGCTCCGGGGCCGCGTGTACATAATTTCGTTCCACCTCATGTTAACATGTGATGCGAATGACAATAAAGCTCCTTGAACCTTGAACCTTGAAAATCGCCAAGGTGTATTTTAGATGAGTCACCTCACTTCATTTTCTCAATTTCTATGTTAAGTGTTTATTAAAGAATCAAGAGTGTCTTTAGAGCAAATCTTCCCATAAAAGAATAAACTGGAGTCAATAAAGAAATGACAAAAACCATACTTCTTTCTGGGCAAAGAACAAACAAGATGCGCTGAGGACAGTATAGATAGAAGTTTAAAGATTTTCAATTACAAATACAATATACTTGAGTTTATCACTTTCAAATGTTATTGGTATTTACGATCACACAAAATCTGAAAAATGATATAATGAAAACTGTGGATGCTAGACTGCTAACAAACAATCTGTGTGGAGTTTGCATGTTCTCCCCGTGTTTGCGTGGGTTCTCCCCGGGTACTCCGGCTTCTTCCCACAGTCCAAAGACATGCATTTAGTGGGGATAGGTTAATTGGAAACTCTAAATTGCCCACAGCTGTGAGTGTGAATGGTTGTCTCTGTCTATGTGTTAGCCCTGCGACAGACTGGCGGCCTGTCCAGGGTGTACCCTGCCTCTCGCCCCAAGACAGCTGGGATAGGCTCCAGTGCCCAACCGCGACCCTGAAAAGGATAAGCGAATGGATGGATGGAAATCAATCCGTCCATCTGATAGACAAAAAAAATCTTGGGAAATAAGATGGGCGCAAACCAAGAAAAGCCTTATTAATAAGAATATATCTATCATACGTGATGACAAAGCAGACCAACACAGTGGTGAGTAATAGCTTTAGAATGAATTTCAGTGCTCCATGATAGAATCCAGCATATTTAAGCATTCAGAAGATGCATGCATATACATCACATTACCATACTCAAGTAAACACATAAAACTGGGAACAACAAGTCTCGTTCTTGTCTCGAAGGACAAGCAGGACTTTAGTCTAAAGTAAAAACCACATTTCAGTTTTTTCACCAGTTGCTGAATGTGAGGCGTAAACGAGAGCAAGTCATCCATTGTAATTCCCAAGTAGTTGTAATTAGATACTAACTCAATCTCAGAGCCCTGAATTGTAGTAATACGTGAATGGTTATTTGGCTTAGCTTTTGAATTTGAGAACACTGTCATTTCTTTTTAGTCAGCATTCAAAACAAGTTTTAAATCCCACAAGTTATGGTGTACTGTAGTGAAAGTTGATTTAAGCTGACAGATAGCTGGGCTATGAGTATGTACAGAGGAGTACATCACCATATCATCAGCATAAAAATTAAAGCTTGCTGTAGTAATATTATTACTAAGATTGTTTATATATAAAAAATAATAAGAACACTCCAACACAATCCTGGGGCATTCCTTTGATTACATTAAGCAAAATAAAAGTGACTCCTTCTACCTGTACACACTGAAACTTACAGTCTAAATAATCTAGAATGCGACAGAACCAAATATATAACTGAAAAAAGGTGGTCCTTTCCAAAAAAGTTTAACGGATTGCAACTTATATGAATGATGTCAAAAGTTTAGTGTAAATGTCAGTTGAGAAAATGTTCAGTTCCAAAATAATCTATTTGATTTTTATTCCCAACCTGAACGTGGTAGACCTTTCTGCGCAGCATCGTCCAGACTGTACCCTGGAATCCCCAAAATTAGATATCAAAAAGACGAAGCAGCTTCATTATGTCCCGTTTTATTCCTTCTAGCTTCCAGTAGGCTGCATTAGACTGCCCTCTGTTTAAGTGTTCGTGACACAGTGAGACGTTTGCAGATAAAGAGGAAGAGAGGGAGGGTCAGTTGCACATAAAAAAGAGAGATGGAGTTGGAAAGTCTGAGTCAGAGTGAACACAGGGTATGAAAAAGAGTTAAAATGAGGATGAAAGAGGCAGAGAACTTTTTCAAGGTTACATAAAATGATGAGTGTACTTCTTTTTCAATTAAACCTTATCTGTATGTTGTAGCCTAGGGAAAGAGTGAGATTTCATAGGATGGTATGCTGCTTTAGCAACTATCATTGGACAAATGACAAAGACTGGACAAAGAAGACTATCTCAATGCTGCATACAGTGCTACTGTTGTACTGAGAGAGCTCTGTGTGTGCATATGTGTGTGTGTCCCTGTAGGTGTGTTTTGTGTGTGAAACGAGTCTGCACAGGCATGAATTTGGATTTGAAATGTGCTGCTTTGTGTGTTTCCTTATAGTATATGCACTGTACACTGTGTCACAGTAGTTGTGTGCGGATCACTGCACATGCTGTGCTACCAGAAAGTGTGTGTGGGTGCAGGGTGAGGGTTGATGGTCAGAATATGTTTTCTTGCAGAACAGAGCCTTCCCTTCACCCAACACCCACAATGCAGTGGGGGAATTCTGGATTTGTGTGCAGACAGTGACAGTCCAATCAAATCTCACCATGTCAGCATTCCTGTCATACTAGCCAGAGCAGAGTTGAAGAAGAGTTCCTTAAGATAAAAACTGGAAAAATGCTGAATGTGTGAGGCAGATCCCACCTGAGACAAAAGTGTAATCATTGGTCCTTTTATCTATCTATGTATCCATTCTCCCACTTATCCATATCAGGGTCCAATGCCAACTATCATAGGGCGAGAGGCAGAGTATCAATCCTAGTATTTCTCATCAATCCTGGAAGGTTTCTACTTCTTGGGTTTAGATTTTGATCCATGTGTCACCCACGTATCTGTATTAGCGGCTAGGTCCTGTCACTTTGAAAGAGCCAAGCGTTTTGCTTTCCACTTCCTCCATGTAAAGGTTTGCTACAGAGGGTGACACCGGGGAGCTCATGGGTCACCCATGCTTCTGTCTGTAGCAACTCTTGTATTTTAAAATATGAGGTCTAACAGTGTACAAATGTGATAATTTACTGACAGTTTCCACTGCCTCTTTTGTAGGGATACAAGTGAAAAGGGAGACCACATTAAAGGACATTATGGTTTAATTTGGATCCAGTGTAAGTTCTGTACTAGCAGCAACTGACACCAGCAGCAGCAGACCTATCTTCAGCCTCCAAACCTGTGTGTGCGTTACGAGACCAGTTAGGTTTTCTATATAGTATTGTAAATAGTTTTGTCCTTTTTCAAATAGCACTAAAGCTGAAGGGGTGAACTGCCTATTTACTTCTGTAAATTTTATCTTGTTTAATAAGTCAGGGAGTTATGGGGTAGGGTTATGGTTTTGTTTTCATGTAGCACTTCCTTGGATTAGTTTCTTTTATTTGTAGCACCTGTGTATGGCTCACCTTCCACTGTGCCAGCAAGTTCCTTGCTGTCTCAGACTGCTCCTGCAATCTCTCCTTGTTCGTTGCATCTAGTAAAACATTACATGTCGTTTCAGCCTCGGTGAGCCAGTTGAGGAACTTTTCCAAATCAAAGTAGAATTGCTGCAACAACTTTAGAGCAGCTTCCAAAGCTGCCTCCCTGTCCGAAACACTGAAAATATGCAGACAGATAACAATAATGTTAACAAGGTAAATAACTCATGTATAGCTGGTAAATACAAGTTATTTCTTCAAAAAAGTTCAAGAAGCAACAGATTCATTACTTCTGCCAAGGAGGTAATGTTTTTGGTAGCATTTGCACACACGTCATTCTGTCTATAAACACGATGGCTCAAAGTTTAATAGGAATTCTGATAAAACTTTGTATGTCTGATGCATGTAGAGTGAGGTCGTGTTAATAAGCCAACAAATCCACAGAGGTCTTCAAGATCAACTTTATGATTTATGGGTCGAAAATTGCCAAAAAGTTTTTATAAAATATGATTTTTACAAGTGTCTATTTTAAACATGTACAAAGTACTTAAATATATTTAAACTATATCACATTATCATGTTTTAGACAGACAGACAGAAATATATATTTCTGACATCAAGACGAGGAAGCTCCTGACTATGCATTTCACCCCAATTTCAGCACCCTGAGACTGTACACTATCGGAAGGAAGGGGGACTAGTGAGTGTCAGTACCACAGTCCAGGATGAGACAACGAACATCCACGAATACATCAGGAAGATGGCCCCAACCGACCGCGCGCTCAGTGAATACCTCAGGCAGCAGAAACCAGAGAAAGAGGAGGAAGAGGAGGAACCATCATGAAAGGACAGGCCCCTGCACGGTATGTACCACCAGCAGAGAGAGGAAGTGGCTGACATCCAGAAGTCCGACCAGTGACTGGACAAAGCTGGACTGAAAGGCAGCACAGAAGCACTAATCATGGCAGCACAGGAACAAGCTCTGAGCACAAGATCCATAGAGGCTGGGGTCTATCTCACCAGGCAAGACCCCAGGTGCAGGCTGTGTAAAGATGCCCCTGAGACAATCCAGCACTTAACAGCAGGATGCAAGATGCTAGCAGGCAGGGCATACATGGAACGCTATAACCAAGTGGCCGGAATAGTATACAGTAGTATACACTAGTATACAGAAACATCTGTGGTGAGTATGGCCCCTACCCCTAGTGCTGGTAGACAAGCAGAGGAAGACGGCCGTAGTGATAGATGTAGCGATACCGAATGACAGCAACATCAGGAAGAAGGAACATGAGAAGCTGGGGAAGTACCAAGGGCTCAGAGAAGAGCTCGAGAAGATGTGGAGGGTGAAGGTATCAGTGGTCCCAGTGGGAATCGGAGCACTAGGTGCAGTGACTCCCAAGTTAGGAGAGTGGCTCCAGCAGATCCCAGGAACACCATCGGAGATCTGTGTCCAGAAGAGCGCAGTCCTAGGAACAGCTAAGCTCCCAGGCCTCTGGTAGAGGAACTTGAAGGATAAAGACCGTCGGCAGGTTCGAGAGGGGAAATTTCTTTTGCAAAACAAAATGTATTTATTCTAATTATTTTAAATATATTTAAAAGGTTTCAACGGGGTAACTAACAAAATCCTGCACTTTGCATTTGTTTTTACTGAACTGCAAATTTAAAGCACATTTAAAAAAAATAACAAAATAAATATATAGAAAATACCACACTATTCCCTTAGTAAATAGCGGTAAGTGTTTACCGCTATTTACCGCTATTTACTGACTCTCTGGGCAGTGTTGCCCAGAGAGTCAGTGGTTTTCCTTTGTAAGCATTATATTTTTAAGGTCAATTCTATTCCAAATAAAATGTAGCAAAAGTCAGTAAACAAGACAAGAAATTTGATACACTTAATATTCAGACTCCCATAATGGCTAAAAAGCTTTAAAAGCTTTCTTGTTAGATAATGCAAATGCTCTTCAAATGCTCATGTTCGTCTGTTACATGGAAAACTAAACATGTGCCTTTTGTGCCATGAAATCAGATCAAGATTACGGCTAGACTTCCTTACTAAACATGGTTTGAACTGCAAAAAGGTGAAATAGTTATTGTGGTATTTTGACAAGGTTGCTACATCAGGAGAGTTGGAGATGGACTAAAGTGTACCTATTACCATGGAAACCACAAGTAACCCCAAATTAACCAAGGCTGAAAGCGTAAGAATACCATCATTTAGAGACATTCATTAAGTCAAACACCAGCATAGCTGCCTTAATGTTTATTTTTTAATGTCAAATATAAAACATGTAGAATGAAATACCGTTTGTTGATGTATATGCACGCAGTCTCCATGTTGTTGTTGATCTGGGTGACTTTGTGAGTGTCATCATTGGCATATAGCGTCAGCAGTTTGTTGGCCTGTATGTTGGTTTCTTTGACTTGTATCTGGGATTGCTGCAGCTCCTTCATTAAGAGCTGGGTAAGCAGAGACAAAATACAGGTCAAATAATTAACACAGATGCCACAATTTTCACTAGCATCTAAATGTCAATCCCCTAAATCAGTTTTTCCCAACCACTGTGCCGCGGCACATAGGTGTGCAGTGAGGAATGATCAGGTATGCCATGGAAGATTATCTGGTTCCACATTAGTACTCTAAGCGATCGGCGTAACAGGCAGAACAGCTACATTCTCTTCCACTAGAGGGCAGTACAACTATCTGCTCTAATTAAATGTGTTGCCAACTGCCAGTAAAAAAGAAGAAGACAAAGAAGCAATTACATTATACTGCTGTGAGTGAGAAAATGCAGCGTGCAATAGCAATAGATAAATATTTGAAAAGAAAAAGTAGTCAGTCTGACCTGGGTCCTGGAGAAAACTCCGACCCAGATGATGGCCCTAGCATGAGTAGTGGTCAGAAGAAAGCAAAAAAGGTATACTGGTGCGCTATACCTGGTGCGCGGGGAAAAACGATCAATATGCTTTGTGACATTTTTGTTTGGTGGTGTGCTGTGATTTTTCCAATTTGAAATATGTGCCGTGGCTCCCAAAGGTTGGGAAACACTGCACTGCACTAAATCACCACTATCATAACGCCTGATGTCATATTTTTGAATCCTCTGTTTATAAATGTACTGCTTTCAGCTGTGAAAAACACAGCTCACCAATAGTGAACCTCCCAATTCTGGAATTCTATGGCAAATGGCAGTCAGGCTCCACATTCAAACTGTAAATTGTACATTTTAAATTGTTATTGATACTTTTACCTCCTAGTCTTAAGAGTATATTTATTTTCTTACTGTTCTTATATTTATTGTTTGTTTTTTGCACTGATGTAACTGGAGCCTCATCGTCTCGTCTCTCTATATACTGTACTGTGTATGGCGGAGATGACAATAAAGATTACTTTGACTTTGACTGTATGCCTTGTTAATTGTCATGATTTTCCTGTATAAATCATTGGTTTATAAAGGCATTCATGCAAAGGAACAAGTCCAACGTTGTGGAATGGCCATCTCAGTCCCCAGACCTGAATATCATTGAAAATCTGTGGTGTGAGTTACAGAGAGCTGTCCATGCTCGAAGCCATCAGAACTGAATGAACTAGAGATGTGTTGTAAAGAGGAATGGTCCAAAATACCTTCAACCAGAATCCAGACTCTCATTGGAACCTACAGGAAGCGTTTAGAGGCTGTAATTTCTGCAAAAGGAGGATCTACTAAATATTGATTTCATTTTTTTTTTTGTGGTGCCCAAATTTAAGCACCTGCCTTAATTTGTTTAAAGAATTATTGCACAATTTCTTTAAATCCAATAAACTTCATTTCACTTCTCAAAAATCACTGTGTGTGTCTCCTATATGATATATTTAACTGACATTTTTTATCGTAACAACCAACAATTTATACAGGAAAATCATGACAATTAACAAGGCTGCCCAAACTTTTGCATCCCACTGTAATCTTGAATTTTATAGAAAAGTCAGTGTAAATTTTTTCAATAAAACAAAAAAGAAAAATAGATATATAACACTAAACAGACATAAAATACAGTTATTGTATGTATTTTTGTTATAGGAAACCCAGGAACCCTCCTGTCAGTTCTTAAATTTTTCAACAAACAGTGAGTAACCAAGCATAAAATGTCTCTCATAAATAGTAATCTGTACAATAACTATATCTTTTTTTAATTTGTAGACATTGGGGTTTCTAGTTTCACTCAGCATTACAGATTTCTGAGAGCGCTGATATAATTAAGAGGTGACAGCATCGCATGTATAATAGTTCTTTTTGTTTGACTTTCCAGATTTTAGTAAGGATGGCTGCCTCACTCTGTGGACTGATGGTCAGAGTCAAGTCACCTGCTCCTGTGACCATTTCACATACTTCGGTGTGCTCATGGTAGATTGAGTCTTTTTTATTTTACAAAGTATTTAATATTGCACGAACAATTTAAAAACTCTTTTGAGGAAATAAATAAAATGCAGATTTTGAAAAGAGTTAAATCGCAGATTTGTCATGCCTCAGTTAACTTGTTAAATCTTAAAGTTCAGAAAAACACTGAACAAGTATCGCTTGCTATGGAGGGTTGCCAGGGTAAGAACATTTATATGCAAATATTAGTAAATGAGGTTCAGTGTCCTTTAGACAGGCAAGAACAAAATGGAGACAATGTACAAGAATACCAAACATGGAAAATGACCACAAACACCTCATACTAACGGTCAAGCACAGTAGTGGAATGATGAAGATATAAGCTTGTTATGCAGTGACGGTGGTACCTTGCAGTCATTGAGCTGACTGCATTCTCTGTTTACCCATGTATTCCAGTTTTAAATGTGAGGCAGTCTGTCTGACACCTAAAGCTTGGCTAAACCGGGTCAGGTAATGAGCTAATGACCCCTAACACACCAGCTATTGAAAAAAAAGTAAAAGATCCAATCAATGTCCGAATTTCAGCTTGAACTAATTTATCTGACAAGACTTTAAGAGAGTTTACATAAATGAATGCCTGCTAGCCTCAACCAACTGAAGCAATATTGTAAAGATAACTGCTTAAAAGTCCCATCACAGTAATGTCAGAGGCTGGAAAGCCATACTCAAATGTTATTTTTATTGAAGGAGGTTCAACAACAAAAAACTGATTAATTCACAGTGACTTTAAAGAAGAGCTCATTGTAAAGTATAAATAAGTGCGCATTTAGAAATCCCAATACCTAGTATTTACCAAAAAATAAAAAAATGCTTCATTTGAAAGAAGTTAAAGTGGTCATTATTTACAAATCAATATTTCCTATTAGTTACTTTTTACAGATACAGTAACATTTAATTAGCTTTCTTTTAAAAACAGCAGAGGTGATTTAATATACCAGTATGTATTCAGCTTTAAATGCCAGTTGTAACAATAGCATTTAACTCTGAAATATGGTGTACAACTTGGAAATGCTGAACTTAACCACATTTATTAAAATATCATCTTGAATAAATAAACCCCAATTTTTAGGATTTGTCCCACCTAGTAGATATAGAATCCCTTAAACCTAAAATATATCAAGACCTCAAGACTAATAATGTGACAAGATAACGAGAAAGTGTATATTTCTCCACAGACATCTCCTTCGGCTCCTCCCTCAACAAAAGACCTTGAGATATTATCATACATTTCTCTGATTGGCTGTAGTGTTTCTCTTTTCACACTGATCATTACTGTTTTACTCTTCATCACAAACAGGTAATTTGTTTTTCTTCACCTTAATTATTCTTCTTAATCACTTTTCCTTTTACACAGAGACTGCCATTCCTTCTTTATTTTAATTCTCTCCTTTATCCTTTATTCTTTCACTTGATATGACCAAACTTTCTACCAACCCAGATATGACAAAAAGTTGTCATTTACAACAAATTCCTTCTTCTCTGTTTAACAGGACACTCAGAGAAGATGTCTCTATGAACATCCACATCAATCTCGTCATTGCCCTGATCCTCCTCAACCTGCACTTCCTGACCAGTCAGGCAGTGGAAGCAGTGTCCTCCACTTGGCTCTGTTTCTACATGGCTCTTGGCCTTCACTACTCTCTGTTAGCGACTTTCAGCTGGATGGGCTTGGAGGGGTTCCACCTCTACCTTCTCTTAGTCAAAATCTTCAACATTTCTGTGAGCAGATACATGCTCAAACTCAGTGTGGTGGGATGGGGTAAGTGGCTTCAAACAGAAAGCTGTGGTTATTAATTAGCAAATCTGTGAGTGACCAATCAATGCTTGTGTTTCAGGTGTTCCTGCAGTCATTGTGTCAGTGGTGGTGGGCATAGACAGAGGCTTTTATGGCCTTGTCATTCCAGACAGGTCAAACCGTGAATACACTCAAATGTAAGGAAAACATTTTTAAGTGTGTAAAATTATGAAATAGAATTCATCTTGACTATATTAAAGTTTCAATATATAATTAAATGTTTAAAATTAACAAGTGGAAAACAATATAAAGTAAAGCTGATACAGAGTCATCTACATATACAGTATATATTTATTTAATTATGAAAGGTGACGTCACTGTCTGCTTCCTTTCTTTGTAGATGCTATATATCTAATGACATAGTGAAGACGGTCACTACTACTGGACTGTTCACCATGGTGTTCCTCTTCAACATGACCATGTTTATGGTGGCAGTCAAGCGTGTTTTGAATGTTGGTTATAACAAAGAGGTATGAGTTATTCTTATAATCTTTTTAAATGAACTTTAACCATTGATATTTCTAATCATTTCCAAATCCTTCCACAACATTGTATCCCTTGATCCCCCAAACCAACAATGAACTGGTCTTACCAACGAGGGCTGCTGGTTTTCAAACTAAATTAATTGACAATGAGATGTTTTTCATTTCAATTTCAGCTCATTTT
>VURO01045613.1:0-10097 GCA_015108175.1 Pelvicachromis taeniatus | reverse complement strand
CTCCACCCTGACTGGTTGTAGCTGTAGAAGCCTCCTGTGAGCCTCTCCGTTCATGACTCGCAGGATACTACTTAATTGGACGTGTGGACTTTAGTGGGCGGCCAGTAGCTTTACAGCAAGGTTGCTACGGCTCTCTACGCTACGCTGACTGACGTGCTGCTGCTTTGCTTTGCCTTTGCCTTCACTGCCTGTTCCCATCTGTGAGGGTTCCTTTTCCTCGCTGCTGCTAGCCCTCTTAGGAGTGGACGTCGGGCGTGGACGGCGGCTACATACCTGCCGGCTACGGGAGTCGGCTGGCGTGCATGTGGATTGACTGACGGTCAAATTAAAGGAGTCAGCCGGTCAGCAAAACTGCGACGCCGTTTTACTCCAGTTTTATGGTTTTATTTAGTCTGTATGTCTGTCTCCCTGTTTGAGTTGTAGTTTGGGTTTTTGTTATACCACTGGTAGGAGGCCCTTTTTATAGCTGTGGATCACCAGTGTGTTCCTGCAGTTGGGCTCACCCCAGTGTGTGTGTGTGTGTGTGTGTGTGTGTGTAACTAGGTTTTTTTTGGATATATTATAATTTCCTTTGTTTCTTTTATCCAGATGCGGAGAGCCTGACGTGGAGGAGTCTCGGGTGCCTTGGTGGTGGGACCTTTTTACACACCTGTATTTTAGTTTAGTAGTGTGAGTGTGTGATAGTGTGCTGCACTTGTGTGTCGGTGAGTTTTCGTTCCTTTTGTTGAGTTGTTTTTGTGCGTGGCATCCCTGCCCCTCCACGGGTAGGCCTCGGCTCTGAATACTTTTAGCATCTTTGTATATTGGTATTTATGTCTGTGCTTTTATGTTCTCTTAAATAAGTGTTAATAAATTGTCTTTTAACAATTGAACCACGTCTCTGTATCGAGTGTAACGGACCTGAGTGCCTTCCGGGTAATTGGGATAAACTAGTTCCAGTATTCTCTGGGCGAAATTCCCAGGGTGGCGTTGTCTAAAAGAAACTGCAGGATATTTATTTCATTTCCACCTCGTCCCGCCACACAGGCGCTGGGTGTTGCATGACCAGTCCAGTTTGTTGTCCACCCACAGCCCGAGGTACTTGTACCTGCTGACCACCTCCACTTCCTCTCCCTCTATCTGAACTGGCAGTGGATCTGGTCTGGCCCTCCCAAAGTCCACAACCAGTTCCTTGGTCTTGGAGGTGTTGAGTTGCAGGTGGTTTGTGTGACTCCATCTGACAAAGTTCCTCACCAGACTCCTGTACTCCTCTTCTGTACTCCTGTACTGTATAATGAGAGTGTGAGTAATGTGGATGTCTGGTTTGTGGAATAAAATTGAGGTACAGGTGGCAAGAAGGGGACAGAGGGGGTGGGATGCCTCCCCTGCGCCCTGGTGACACACCTGCACCCCCGCTCTCATTTGCTTTTTTAGCTTTTTGGCGATTGTTGACATAGTTTTGTGAGCTTTAACATGAGATTCTTTCATTTCTGGCAAAATCCATTTGTATATAAAAATCGATATGGATTTAATGAATTGATATCTGATTATTCAGACTAAAATCGATTAAAATTGGGAAATGTATTTTTTTAAACCCACCCCTACTTGTGTAGGTTCAAGAGTCTGATGGCTTTGGGAAGTAAACTGTTGCAAAATCTGGCTGTCCTGAACCTGATGCTGCAAAATCCTTTTTCCACAGGGGAACAGGTAGTACAGTGCATGGTGGGGGTGGGCGAAGTCTTCAAATATTGTTGCAGACCCTGCTGAGACCGCCTCCGAATCAATAATCTGAGTCCTCACCACCCTGGGAAATCATATGGAGAGCTAGTGAGCATGCTCTCAATGGTGCCTAGGTAGAAAGTGGAGAAGATGTGTCAGCAATGTAAACAGCAATGGGCTCAGGACACAACCCTGTGGGGAGTTGATGTAGAGGGAGATGGAACTGGAGATGTTGTTTCCCACTCTCATTGACTAAGGTCTGTTGAATAGGAAATCCAGCAGCCAGTTACACATGGGGTGCTGATACCCAGGGGGTATGCTGAGCTAAAGTCAACAAACAGTATTCGTTTGCATTACGTGACTGTTCTTCTCTACCAGATGTCAAAAGCTCAGAGGAAATGGCCTACTCTGTAGAGCATTTTGGCTGGTAAGCAAACTGGAATGGGTCAAATATGGGGAGCAGTGACGGGATGATGTAGTCTTTTACCAGCCTCTCAAAACACTTCATCATTATTGGAGTTGGTGCAACAGGGTGGAAGTCATTAAAACATGTGATAGTGGATTGTTTTGGGCACTGGGATGATGATGAAGACTTGAATGGAACCACAGGTGCTCCAGTGAGGTGTTAGAGATGTCCTAAAAGATGTGTTGAACATATTTCTCCATCTTACTATTTATTCCTGCTGTCTACTTTATTTTTTTATTACAGCACAGTTGGTGTGGAGCACCTACAATTTTGTTGTAAATGTACAATGACAGTAAAGGGCTATTCTATTCTACTCTGGCTGGTCAGCATACTTCCTGAGTACCCGTCTCATTCACCTGAAGACTGCAACAGATAACATTCCTGCAATAAAAGCCAAATCTACAGAAAAATGTGTTGAGCTCGTTGAGGAGGTGTGGATTGTTTTCACACAGCCTTATAATCTGTTATCACCTGAATCCCCTGCCACATGCACCTGCTGTTACTAGAGTTACAGAAGAAACTGTGAATCTTTCCGGTATGGGCACATTTTGCTGTTCTTATAGCATGGTTGAGGTTGGCTATATTGTGTGGTTTGGAACTCAGTGATGGTCTTATAAAGAACACATTTACCACTAAGAGCTTGGCTTCTATGTTGTACAATTTTTATTATTTATTTTCTAAAGAACAGACAGTAAGATAGATGGAAGCAGTGTTCTGTTAACTTTAGCTTAGCTGTTAGCCCGCCCCTACAACCCTCTTATGCTTCTTGTTGCACCTTTGAGATCTTGTCCTACAATGGTGTGTAGGAAAGAGCGCCGCTGCTCACTCGGCCACAGGCTGTAGCTGTCCAAAGTGCGGTAGCTTCGTCAGGGTATTTGAGTTTATGGCTTGAAAAATGGTCTATGTTTGTAATTCTAATAGGAATGGTCAAATTATACATAGGTTTACAGACATTATGCTGCTGGGTAACTAGGGCTCGATTTTCCAATTAAAATTTAGCATTATTCAAGCATTATTCTAGCTTGAATAATGCTAAATAATATAAAAAAATATATAAATGCATTTTGCCAGAAGCACCAGAATCTCAGGTTAAAGCTTTCATTTCAACAAAGACCAAATGGCTAAAACAGCAAATGACAGCAGATAAACTGATTCCACATAAAGACGTAAACACAAAGCGCGGACCCGACGCATCAAAATTTGTGAGATGTCGACTTTCTCACCACGTACACTGACACGCTGGCAGGGCTGAAAGCCGACATCTTACAGATTCTGATTCTGCAGGTTTTGTCACTCTTCAACCAAAATTCACTGAACCAATAGCAAAAGACGATCCAAACTACGCTTCACATTTGATAAATATCATTAATTCCCTCTTATTTTTGGTGCTTTGCTTCCATCACGATAAAAATCACACTTCCTGCACAGCTCTTTCTCTCTCTCAGTATATTTCAAGAACATTTTCCCACCTCAAAGCTCTGTTTTCTGTATTATTCGCTTGCTCAACCAGTCTTGGTTGAATTCATCGACAACTAATTGCAATACTCTGGGCAGCTTCATGGGTACCGATGGATGTACACTAAATGCAGGGAACATAGACTACGCGTGAGGAAAGATGATGTACGCTTGGTGTTGAAGGAGCTGGATCCCCGAGGGGTGGCACTGAGGCAAGTAAGACGTCTAAGGGGAAGGAACTAGAAAAATAGTCCTACACAACAAATAGTACTCTAAAAGTGATCGGAAGGTATTACATAGAAGCGGTGCAACATTTAAAGGGCTGCCCCATAGTTGTGAGGGGCGATCTTGGAACTGAAGATGGCCATGTTAGAGGCTTTCAACGTTTCCTTGTGCCCGTGGCTCCAAACAACACCCTTGACAGTTACGTGGAGGGGGCAAGTACCGCCAATTGAATTCTGGTGGCGTTTTCGTCGCCTGAACAAACTTATAAGAGCTATAAGAATAAATTGATAAGAATTATGAGAAGCAGCAAAAGAAATCACTACAATCACTTTTACATAAAAATAAAATAAAGTGAAAAACATGTGGACAGTAATAAATAATATTGTAAAAAAGCAACTAAAAGATTGGAATATCCAAATATCTTTCAAATCCAAAATACAACGATCAGTGACGTAAAACAAATTGCAAATGGTTTTAATGACTTTTTTCTTGTTGGTGTTGGTCCTGGCTTGGCTAAAGAAATTGTAAAAAGTGCAGCAAACTCAATGTAGTAAACTCAATGTTTATGAGGTGAGTTTAGACTTATGTATAGTTAAACATGTAAGGATCATATAATGTCAAATTTGTAAGATTTGTAAGTAATGAAATTTGAAATAAGGGGGTAGAAAGACAAAAAGTGTAAACTTCATCCTACTCCTTTTTGAGCATAAACATTATGTAGACATAGAGATATTCATTCATTTCTTTTCTCTTGTTATTTCACTTATATTTGCATGTTCAAAATAAAAATCTATCTATCTGCAGGCATGTATGCACATTTCTTAAATTTATGTATTCTTTTTAACAGGATTATATGGTTAATGGTAAATGGACTGATTCTTATGTAGCACTTTTCTACTCTCCCGGAGTACTCAAAGCGCTCTATACAACACCCACATTCACCCAATCACACACATTCATACAGGCACTATTTTTTTTAGTGCTCTATCTAATACATTCATACTCCGACGGATGCATCGGAGAGCAACTTGGGGTTAATATCTTGCCCAAGGTTATTTCGCATGCAAACTGGGGGAGCCAGGGATCAAACCACTAACCTTCCGATCAGTAGTTGACCTGCTCTACCACCTGAGCTACAGCCACCCAAATATGGATGACACTGCACAAGTTTGGAATACACACTCCATCAGTCCATCGAAAAACATCATATCCCCAGTGGTCGGCCTAATGTAATGTATACATTACCTGAGCTCTACAAGACAAGAGACTTCCTTTGCCCCACTGAAGAAGAACATGTTGAACTGTGTAAAAATTAGTGTGTTTTTCGACTGACCAAACCATGTGATCCAGATGTATATGAACTGTGCAATATCCTTATGACCGAGTCCCATCTGACTCCACCAACAGACCCATATCAGGCTGTGAACTTGCACATGCATCTAAGAGAGACCATCATGTAAAACACATGCAGTGCAGCAGAAAACATTTCTTAAAATTGGCTTGTGCTATATGTGAGAAAGCAAACTTCTGATGTTAAACAGACTTTAAACTGTAAGCTTTCTAGTACACCGCCATTTATGAGAATGTCTTATATATAAAATATTTAATTTTGTGGGTCAGTGGGCAAAAGTATGAAGAGAGTCTCTTTAATGATATTCTGAGTGTTCTTTAGCACAAAAACACTGTGATGTTCTGTCAAATGTTATCAAGTTCTATATTTATGTCTATTACTTTGGATTACTTCAACTTGCTCTTTGGATTGATACATGAATGAAAACATAAGACACATGCAAGTGTTTTTTTTGATTGAGGAAGTCTCACATGAGAAAATGCTCACCCCAAAACATTTAATTAGGAGTTTTAAAGTACAGTATTTACTCAGATAATGGTGGCTTATGTTGAGTATTTTGTAATAATCAACATTTAACAACAGTTAGTTTAACAAACATCTAACATCTTACAAACAGTTAGTTGGTTATCTATGTTGGCTAGAATATAAATTAAAATTGAAGAGAAATTCTTCTTCTTTGCTGCCTATAGCATATATGTTACTGCTAGGGCCAGAACATATATAAGGTGAACTGTCACACTGGAAATCTACAAAAAAATGGCGCTAAGGGGCATCAGAACCTGTGCCCACTTTGACATTTTTGTAATGTCAAGTTTCCCAATCTGAAAATATAATTATTTCATGTTATTTTTTCAGATTTTTTATTTTTTTTATGATTCACACTAGCTTTGGCTTTTAACTCTTGGTTAAATAAAACTGAAACAAACATACAGACCTTTTGAACTCTGTATTGGTTACTGAATTTTTTGAAACTTATTTTATCAGATGGATATTAAAATATCTGTACCCACCTGTCCACTTGATGAACAGCAAGCCTGTCTGCCTAGCAAATCATCCTCCACCTCCGGCTGGTGAGGCCCCTCACATTCATCGTCCTCCACCTCCCGCTCTAGCTGCGCAGGTCGAGGTCACAGTGTTTGGTCCACGGCCCTCCTCCGGAGAGCTGGAACGGCAGTTCTCTGCCAGACACCAGCCGCTCCCACCCGAGGAGTAAATATGGGCTGGCCTCACCCTGGGGGCCATCATTTGGGCAAGCTCCTTCCTTGGTTGGCCCAGTCCTGGGTCTGCCGTGCCTCAGTTCTGGGTTTCGGCACCACTATAACAGAACCACGGCAGACCCATCCACGTTTGCATGCTTTTCAACATAATCTTTATTAACACTCACGATTGCTGTGCCCAATCACACGGCTCCAGCTTTTCAGCTCAGCCGAGCACTCCAACAACAACAATCAGGTCCTAGTGCAGTCTTTTATGCTGGCGAGGCGTGTTTGCAGAACATGAAGGGTAATTTATTTAAACTGTCGCCAACCATGAAGTTTTTTGATTTTGGTAAGAAGAAAACCTAATTTTAAAAAATGTATTAAACTTGTTTGTCCAGCACATCCCGCAGATACTCGATTGGATTGAGATCTAGGAAAGGCTAAATCAAGCATAGAGGCACAGACTGTCACGGTCCTGGTGAGCTGCTGGTATTTTTCTGCTGAAGTCCAGTTTCTACTGTGTCTGCCCCTGGGCGAAGGTGTCATCTCTTCACCTGTCCAACTCACCTGAAGCTAATCCGGGGCAATCTACAGAGGGTATGGCAGAGGTGTGGTCCCTGGCTCAGCAGCAGGGAGGAGTGGGGCAGACACACTGCACACAGGAGAGGGACTATCAAAACAAAACAGGAAACATGAGACAATTTACAAAGATGCAGACTTGACACTGAGAAAAAGACTGAAATAGACAGGGAAGACACAGTGACTTAAACTTTAACCAAGAACAACAAAAATAACATCAAGAGAACTAAAACCATGAATAACAAATAATCAAGAACTATAAATTAAACACAAAACACTGGGTCACACACAGTGGTTAATCCACTGTGGACTGGGTGGACAATAGCAGGCACCTGTTGAAGTGTGGGTGTGCCCTTAGACGGCCTATTAGCTGTCAAACTGGCTTGTTAAAGAAGAGGGCAGGCCCAGATACAAAGAGGAAGGAATGTATAAGGAACAATTGCCTTGGCATGGTAGGACAGTTGCTCACGGGACTGGTGGGGGGATTTTAATGCACAAGAAACATTTTATTGTATTATTTCTTTGAATCGTGTGTATTTATTGCTGTTGACAGGGATCATTGTGCCATAAGTCACGCCCTGTTTGCCCTCCCACATTAGATTGTCAAACCAGGAGTGTCTTGTTGACTTTACTCCTTTGTTCATGCTTAAAAAATAAAGTTGTGTGAAAACAACTCTGTTGTCTTTGCATTTGGTTCTGCACTTGACTCCGTAGTCACATAGAGGCCTCAGGGCCCCTTTGACAAAGAAATGCCGTGATGCAAGAAAACTTTTTTTACATCAGGGTTGTAGTTTAAACAAGTTTTCCTGTTAATTTAAGGCAGATGAATTTCCTTTTCTATGTGCAAGTACTCTGTTTTTAACCATGAAGTCACAGGAACAAAGGCTTGTTTGCACTCTATCCAGGTATCCCACTTATATTTTCTCATTCACCCATACATAGAAAGTGCTTTCTATGTAACATTCACACACATTTGAGAATGGATGGATGGATGGATGGATGGATGGATGGATGGATGGATGGATGGATGGATATCCAGTTGTTACGAGTGCATGGAACCTTACCTTTTCTCCACTTAAAGCACTGTGGAACATTTTTAATCTGTAACATACAAACAAAAATACAGAAATTATTTCCCAGATCAAGCAGAAGAACAAAGGAAAGATATCTCTCTTTGATATTTACATTTTGTCTTTGGAAATGTACATATTTAAATATATGTGTGTTGGAATTTTTCCATTTCAAAACTGGCTTGTAGCCATGTGTGTCCAAAGGATTTTTAAATACATGTAGGGGCTGAATGTAAAATCAATTACCCCCATACAAAATAATAACCAAATATAGCCTCATACAGATCTTGGGTAAACGTATTATGTACGCTATATTGCCAAGTATTCACTCACCCATCTAAATATTTAAACTCAAGTAATATAGAGTAACTTGACATGTACAGACCTACAAACTCACAATGAAGAATGTATATCTGGGCACCAGTTTAGTTTAGTGGGTAAGCAGGCAACCATATGCCACATGACTGGACTGCAGCTGTGCGGGTTTGGGTCCCTGCCAAAAAAAGAAATAAAAAAAATTGTACCAGTTATTAAAAAAAAACTTAAAAAACTGTAAAATGAGAATAGGAGATATCCACGGCCAGTAATACCTATGCTAGAAAGTACTTTAAGTAAAAATCTGAAATTAATAATTCATTTCCTTAAGAAATTCGGAGAAAAGGCAGAGTTATGCTAAATTACCGAAGAACTAAATAAAAATTGGCAAAAACTGGTTCTTATGGAGTGATGAATCCAAAGTTGACATTTTTGGTTCAAATTGTCCACAGTATATATGGAAGTCCGGAGAATAAGGAATGGTTTACAAGACATGCAACTTTGTATTGGTGTAAATGCTCAGTCCTAATGGTCAAATATAGCAATCGTATCCCTGCTTCCAGAGTTGTATCTATAACCACTGATATAACCATGCTACAGCTAATCTCAGTTTAGGAATCAGTTTTCCTTGTTCTGTGGTTATATGGCACAGAAGTAAATTGTTTCATATTTGTAAAATTTAAGTACCCAAACTTAATACCGTATATCTTCCAATAGTAACTGGAATTCTCCAACGGGTTTAGGCTGTGGTGGGGGAATAATAAGAATGATAATAATACAGTTTTACTGTATTATTACCTATCTACCGCCTAAAGTTTTTACTGACTCCCAAATGTCTCTAAAATCTGCATTTATTTTTTTTTATTACTGTTGAATTCGACAAGTTCATTTTAGAAGTTAATTATTTTATTTGTATTTTTTGGGAGTTGACTTTAACTTGCCAGGTTGTAAGACTTTCTCGTAAATGACTTTGATTCATATTAGGGAGTATACAGATAAAATTGTAAATACAAAACAAAAAAGAATGTACATGAACAAAAATCCCCAAACAAAATAAAATTGCAAAAATAAATTTATTCATTGCACCGACAGTTCTTCACACAGCAGTATTAAAACAACAAAAATAATTCCACAAGCCCAAAAATGGTCTATAAAACAACACTAAAAAATGTTTATCATATGTTTGGCTGTGATTGGTTGGGGAATGATTAATGGAGGGTGCTGACAGTCACTATTGCTGCATTGCAAGCCTCCTTATGATTGCTTTGGTCTCTAGCAGGATGCCAAAGTCCCACATATTTTGTATGCAAGATGCTGATATTGTATGAAAGTGACAAACACTTGCCATTTACTCTTTAAACAGTACTGAAATTATGAAGAGTTCTTTGAAAGTGAACATTGTTTATTTTTGATTTGTGTGACATCTTTTTGAGTTTCATTTTCAGAGAGTATATAGTAAATGTTTGTGTCTTCCATGTAAACTATAGGTCATTATTACAATCTGGTAGCAACAAAAGCATTGAGAAGGATTTTTTTTTCTTTTTCTTTTTTTTTTGCACCTCCATCTCTGCAACTGATTTCACCTGGCAACAGCCGGCAACTCACAAGCAGTTAGAGAATACACATTTTTCCCTAGTGACCAAAGGGTGCCTTCTGGGCTCTAGGGTCATGTGACCGAGGCAGAAATTCTATCTATCCAACTATCCAGTTTTTTTTTTTTTTTAACAATATTGCTGTAA
>VURO01045612.1:0-15385 GCA_015108175.1 Pelvicachromis taeniatus | reverse complement strand
CGATACAGTGGATAGCTGCTGCCATAAAATTGAGCTCTTTACAACAAATGCGCTCAGTCGCCGTTGCCATTGGCAGCAGTTTCCACATAGACACCAGTACTTTCCCCCACTCTCGCGTCCTTGTATGACGGATTGTTTTCATCTTCATCTAAACTAAGTACTGTTGTCTATTCTCATCCTCTGTCTCGGTTTGCTCTGGTTCAAACTGGAAAGGTTGAACAGAAGCCATTTCCAGCGCACTGCTAACTGTAAACTTGATGTGGTGCAGCCGGATGATGTCACTACCCAGAGTGCATTGAGAAGTAAATAACAATGGCAGCCTACTGGTAAATTGGTTTTATATAAAATGTGCTTAAAAGGAAAACATTTTGCGTATTTTAATACCACGTATATATTATTGAAAGCACAGTACATATTTTAGCGCAAACTTCGGGGTTCCCTTTAACTAAAGGCTGTGTAGTAATAAAATGCACTCAGCTTCACAACTATTTAAGTAGAAAGCAAACAATCGATTTGAGCAATCAACTGCAATCCTATAGAATTATGCACACACTGCATAGTAGTGGATAATTACATAATTGAGCAAATTTCTTTTGCAGATTGAAGATAAATAGAGACAAAAGAGACAAATAGAGACTAGACAAAAGCATATAAAGATGAACATTCTCACTAGTGTCATGACATAACAAACATCGTGTCATGATGACGGAAATCATCATGAGGCCGCAGTGTTGTATTATTAAAATGCCAAACATACCCATCTGAGACAATGCCCTCTGCAATCTCACAGACGAGGATGAAGAGCAGGATGAAGGTGAGGAGCCAACGCAGGTTGTGTCCAGGAAAGTGAAGCCAGGTGCTGTGGTGGATGTGAACCTTTGAACTCTGGCTGCCCCAACCTCAAACATGAACCAGGGAAACAAAGTGATTGAAAATCAACCGGGTCATTTCACTTTAAATACAAAAAGGCCAAAAACGACTGGAACCATGGGTAAAATGTGAATAAAATCATGAGATATTTTTCTCACAGTAGAAGATACACATTGTATCAAATGTTTAAACTGAGAAAATTTGTCACTCTAAAGCCTGTGTATACTTTTCAGCATTCATGGTGCCTTTGCAAATGTCCAAGCTACCAACTCCATAGGCTCTTGAGCATACCATCAAGTTATGGCATCCATGTTTTTGAAAATAAAATTAAAATTTTGATTTATCTGACCACAGAGCAGTTTTCCATTTTGCTTCGGTTCATTTCAAATGAGCCAAAGAGAAGACAGAAGCATTTCTGGGTCATGTTCACACATAGGTGTATCTTTTCGCTGTAGATCTTTCATCTGCGCTTATGGATGGTTCAGTGCACTGTGTTCACAGATGGTGATTTCTGCAAGTGTTCCCAAACCCATACAGTGATTTAATGCAGTGCTGCCTGAGGGCCTTGATCTTGTATATAATCAAGACTTATCATTTTTTATGCACACGGGGAAAGAACATTAGCACAGAGTGAGATGAGAAAAGCCATTTTTCTATGGGAGCTCCACTGGGAAAATAACCTTGTGAGCAATCTTGAATGAATGCGTTGTGCATCATGAGCGCCATGATAAAGAGCTGGCATGCTCACAGCATGGTGAATAACTTACAGAAAGGAAAACAGAAAAATGGCTCTGCCGGGAGAAAATGCCAGGCTGCTAGAGTAAAGCAGGAAAGTTGTGTTATTGTCACTTTGATTGCTTGACTCTCTGCAGGCAGCGAGCCAGTCGATGTGGTTAGATGGCTGCATGCCTGAGACCCTTAAGTCAATTATTTCAGCTCTAACTTTTTTTGCTCAAACCTCCTTGTCCATTAATGTTCTCTTAGACAGATGTTGGACTCAGTTTGCCCTGTAACACAATAAAGCATGGCTTGTAATACAGTAATTGATCATCAAAGTGCAATTTATATTTTAGATTGGATTCACTGCTGTCATAAAACACATTTCTACTGATGAAATTATGTGAATCACTCCTCACTTCTTGGCACCTTCTCAGTGAGAAGTGCTGGCGCAGGCTGGCATGCACTCCATCACTTCCTCTAACTCTTTTTGACGCATACTCTCTGCTCAAGTACTGAACAGCATAATTAAAATCAGCACCATAATATTGACTCAAATAATTTGGCACTAGGGCAAATAAGCCACATATTAAGTGATCACATTGCAGATATATAACAAAAGTAGGCATTGCATCAAACAAACTGTGCATGAATTATAATTTACATGGATTTCCTACAGCCAGCAGCAGGTAATAAGGATTCATTGAGGTCAGCGGTGGTGTTGTGGTGCATGTATCCCTAATATCCCCTTTTAGCCTTGATGTGACATGGTGAAAATAATGAGCTGACTCTCTCAAGGGCAATGCACATCACAGGATCCTGGCTTAGGAGGTTTTATCAAGTGAATCAAGATAAACAGAAAACATTTCACACCCCTGAGGTTTGTCTTTGGTGGCAAAGTTGTTAGTGAGAGCACATCAGCTCAGTGTGACAGGAGAGGGAGAAAACCCCCCGCAGCTTGCAGCCTGTTATCCTCTAACAGTAGACTTATAGAGCCCCTTAGTGCCTCATCAGTGAGCGTTTTTGTCTTCAAGTTAAAAAGGAGAACAAACAGAAACATTTATAGAGATATCTGCAGATAGAAAAAGTATCGGGCTTCTTTAATTAGGTGAAAGCAGCAATATTGATACAAATGTAGAAACAGTGTTTTAAATGTGACTAAAGTAGAAGCACAAATTGTTTAATTACACTATTATTGTCTCGATAATAATGGGGAAAATGGTGTAAAAGTTAGAATTTGCATGTTCTTCCACTTCCACACACAGAACCAGTGCCCAGCAATGAATGGTGAGGACTTATAGAGCGGTGTCTTGCTTTTGAAAAATGAAAAGGAGGGCACTAAATGGGCACACACTCACATTACACACGCACCCATGTGAAAGGTCAGATGACAGGGCTGGAGCATGTGTGACTGTAGCAGCAAAATGCGCGTGTAGCTGATCTGTTACACGCTCCTGGTGACTCTAACAGAAATGACTAGCAGCCAGAAAGGAGCGCAAAAGAGGTGCAACCTGATGCCATCATCTGTTTGCCTGCATTTTATCGGACGACGTTAATTTGCTTGGAAAAATGCTTGCAGCTCAGTAATTATGTCCTCGTGTTGTGTCACTGAAGAGGCTCAGCCTTCCCTAACTGACTAACCCATACACCTGCAGATATTTGTGGGCGTTCTAAATCAGAGAATGAAATGCGCACTCAAAACCACTCGTTGGTGGCATAAAGGTTGAGTATACTGAAATGAGCAGACTCTATAAAGCAAGTGAAGCACTCACTGAATGTATCATGCAATAGTTTATCAGCCGCATGCAAGATTAAACAAGCTGATTAAGAGGAATATGAGAAAGACAGAAAACATATCAAAGCCCATCATGCTGACTTGTGCTGATACGCTATCTGAGCATGTGTGGAAGTCAAGGCAGGTAAAACTGTGCAGTGAAAAGGAGGATCTCACTTCACATTGACACTCACCGATGAAGAGGATGGGGAAGGTGATGAAGAGGACAAAAACATGTGGGACCACATTGAGCGCATCCAGGAAACAGCCGTTGTTCAGAATGCCCGCGTCCACGTTGTAGGCCACCGAGTTATTCTCGTTTCCACAGAATGCCAAGGACATGTTGGAACCGGGACTCTGCAGGGAACGGGAGGAAAAGGAGGAGGAGGAGGAGAAGGAGGGGGGGGACAAGAGAGACAGACGGAGAGATTTAAAAGAAGACGTTCTCAGAGCATGTCGTCTTTTCAAAAGGGAGCACTGACGTCTGCAGTGGATCCCGGTAATTCCCAAGGTGTCTTCCTTCCTGTTCCTTCTCTAATCCAGCTCCCAAATATCAGCTCCAGTAAAAGAGAGAAGACAGAGGAGGAGAGAGGAAGAGGTCATGGACAGTCACAGTCCAGCACAGCAGCGGCAGCAGCAGCAGCAGCAGCGCCCTCTCCTCTGTGATAGTTTAAGCAGCTTTTCTGGCCATGCCGGTGAAAAGCATCTGCATCTCGTCCATCCGCACTCTGCAGACATCCTCTAAGGCTGAAGCTTCACTTGTGCACAGAGCTGCACTGCTCCACTGGAATACATTCAGACATGTTCGCATTCCTCATAAACGCACACACACACACTGCTAGAGCAGCGACAGCATTCTGCAGTCCACCTGCTATTCCTGTCTCTTTGCAATCGAGAGCTCAAAGTCGACCTTGGGAGAGGAGCGCAAAAGGGGCAGAGTGTGCAGGCGAGCTGGAGAGCAACTAAAGGTAGGAGGGGGAGGGTGGAAGGGAACAGTGAATGATGAAGAGCGAGACACTGGGATACAGCTAGTGGATGAACAGTGTAAACGTCATACAGAGGTACGTGTGAAGCATGAGCAAGCGCATAAAATCTAAAACCCAAAAACATGTTCCCAGGACTTACATAATTCTAACTCTAGTCTCAATTCTAACCCTGTCTTTTAATCAAAAAACAACCACAACAACGGAATTACCAGGCTCAACACATGAGGAACGATAGCATCAAATATTTATGAATTCCTTGCGTGGATGCATTATGTGCATGGTCCTGCAGAGAGAAATCCCACTGCAGCCGGTAGCAGCCTGCTTGTAGAGCAGGATCAGCAAAGACCCACATGGGAGCAGATTTCAATAATCCATCTGTCGACCGGGGTAGACCGATGGCCTTTTCTTAGCATTTAAAATGATTTACATTCAATGTAATCCATGGCTGATGACCTTTTACATCATTGCAGCAAGGAGATAAGCTTAACTGTAATGAGCAGTTTACACGAGTGTTTTGTTGTTTACACACACAGTTGCCGGCCGAGTCACGTACACAGACTCAGACTGTGGTATGACAACAGCAGTGTATATATAATATGAGAAAGAATATAACTTACTGTAGGTTCAGGCAGAGAACTCATGGTTGAAATGAGGAGAGGTTGAAAAAGACATATCAGAGGGAGAGATGGGAAAGCTTTAAAGAGGCCGCCAAACTGGAGGGTGTGTTAGGTATGTGACGTGAGGAGAGCGGGGCATGTAAATGTCTATGACACAGTACAGCTCGAGTTTCCTCTCTGAACTGACTTGCAAGCTTTGCTGAAAATGTGGCCCGGTACTTAAGGCATCCCCAGATATAGGCATTAAATTCAAGCTATCTGTTTAAAAGCAAGTTGGTATTTTCTTCTGCAAATTTTCATTACAGTGCACAGCTTTCTGCAAGCAGTGATGCCAAAAAACAGGATGCAATGATTTTGCAAGCATGCATTTATTCAATCCCAGCAGAACCGAATTGTTTTAATTTGACTAATGTCACATGTGATACTTATATACACTTAATATGTAGAAAATAAAGAAGTGGATTCTCATTGCAAAGCCATAAATGTGTCCACGATGTAAGAAACATTAAGATTCAGGTTGGCCCCATATGATGTAGTGCTTGTAGCTACACTTCAAGCACTGAAGTATATGGGAAGTGGGAAAGGGACACCAGGCGCAGCTGTAAAACGATATTCCAGTTGGTTTTTGATTTCATCACCCAATATATGATGTTTGGGTGAGCTGCAGCCCTACCTGTTCACTTCCTGTACATATCAAATATCTCGGTGGATATTAGTTTTATCATTTTGTTTAAAAACAAAGAAAAAAAACAGGGTTATAGGACCAAGTCCAGTTCAATACTAAGGGCACAGAATACAATTAGTTATGTCTGTTGGGGGTTACTTGTTTGGGGGTTTTTTTCTACTACCAGCATCATGCTTCAATTAAAGATTCCTCTTTATATTACACTTCCCCCAGGCCAGGGGTCACCAACCTTTTTTAAAGTGAGAGCTACTTCTTGGGTAATGATTAATGTGAAGGGCTACCAGTTTGACACACACTTAACAAATTTCAAATTTAACAAATAACAAATTTCCTCAATTTAACTTTAATTATGTTTAAATTTGTTATCATTAATAATTGTTATCATTGAAAATTAATGTAATTCAACTATGTAAAGACACTGATTATGGCAACTGTTTCCGTGGAGACCAGCTAGCACTGATCTAATATTTAAAAATAAATTATATTTTTTTTGTATATTATCTCAAACAAATTGACACCAATGCAACTGTGATTGTTTTTTTTTTTTAAATAGCAACAAAAAATAAAAATAGATGCAGCTTACTGGTAAGTTGTTATAGCTAGCTATTTTTTTAGAACAGGCCCATGGGCACCATGTTGGTGACCCCTGCCCTAGGCTACTATTATACTTTCATTCTGTGGTGCCCTACATCAGAGATGGTCATCACTGTATAGCCTGGGGAGGGTTGAAGCATCAGAGTGGGTGAGGACAGAGAAAATGACTAGACAGAGCAGCAGCCTCTCAGAGAGATGCCAAGAGAGGAAAAGTCAACATCATCTTAGCAAACTCACAAGACAAAGGGAGAACGATAGAGTCCAACAACTCCTAAAATATCAGACCCGGCCCCAAAATAGACACTGAGCCACTGTTACATCATAAAACCCCGAATACAGATTGATGCCAACCAAACGACAGTGGCTTAACTGAAAAGAAGGTTTGAGTATGTGTTGGCTGAAGTAGTGTTGTGTAGTGATGATTATGTGTGTGGGTGTAAAGTGAGGGTAAGGGGTGACCAGTGACTCGTGCATTGTATTGTGGCATCCGTGTACATCTACTTTTTAGCCATTTTTCTCACCTAAGAGAGAAAGGGGAAGAGGGAGATGCTTGTTTTTGTAAAATGCTCCCCATCTGCCTGTGACAATTTGTTACCACACTCAGTGCAATGGCCCTGTTGAGAAATCAGCACACCCAATAGTTTAAACTCTCAGAAGTCGCCTCCAGAAATAAGCCTCGGTGATGGATGAACCAATTACAGCGCACACGGGGATTCACTGACTAAATATGAACTGAAATGACTTGTATCATCATTGGATAGGCCTTAATCTGCAGAGAGCTCATATCTGTAAAATGCTGCGTGCAATTAAATCAAGATACTGTCTTTTGTCTTTTGTGCATTTTTTGATTTTAACCGTAGGCCTACATGCAGAATATTCGATGTTTTAAACTGAATATCGATCAAACGACTGAGCAGGTTGCAGATATGCTGTAGCAGCACTTACCGGTTTGTATCGTGAGATCATTGTTCCAGCTTCGTATCTGTGACTTTAGAAACAATCTTCTGTCACATCCGTCGCTTGGATGTTAAAAAAAGAAATGAGGCAAAATCTCGTAAATAGCTCACTCTCATGTGTTCAGAGTGCGGCTGACTTCTCGCTGTCCTACTTGCGTTTGACAACACGACCGCAGGCGGTGGTTTACGGGTGACGGCGAGGAGCTGTCCACGGTGCTGACCCCGGGTACCCAGGAGGATCAGGAGGAGGGGTTGAAGGAAGAAAGAGGCAGATCTTTCCGGCTAACCTTTGGACTGTTATCATGAACCGTAGAGGTAGATCGGCGGCAGGTACACGCAGCACGGCGGCCAACTGGCAGCAGACAGATGTCACGTATGAACAATGAGGCGGGAGTGGATGACTGCACAGAGCTTAGAAAAGAGCGAAGCGGAACGCTGCCCAACAAAGCAACACACGTGTAATATTACATGAAAACCACGCGGTGCATCTTTAATTTATGTGTTTCCCACCTTTAACTTTAACACACCGATTACAAATCTGATGCTGACCCATTTGACGACACAGAGGATTATCTAAAGCAGAATTATGCACACGCGATTTCATTCAATCGGTATTCATGAAGGAGCTTTGTCGCCCCTTGTGGCCATTCGGTCACAACCCTCTACATAACTTGCAAACACACGAGTGTTAGCGAGCAGTTGACCTCATTGTCCACCTTTGAAACCAACAAATGTAGAAAAGTACAAAAATCACATCAAGAAGGTTCAGGACTAAAATCCACCAACTGGCGGGGTTTTGTGGCGCCTCCAGGAAAGACTATGGATCAAGCTTGAAAAAACATCCTAAAAAATATACTGTGTATAATGAAAATGCATAGACATGTACTTGTATAATTATCTTTTATTTTTACAGACATATTTTTTGCATCACTAACTTAGAAACAGTGTTTGAAAAGGAAAACATGGAGCAGAAAATCAGTATGCACACACAACCTCATTTCATGTCCTTTAGAGGAGCTATTGATTACAGTTTGTCTTTTTTCCCCTTTCTTATACTGACAGATGAAAGGAAAGCTCAGGTGTGTCTAAATTAGAAGAGGCGATGAAGACTGGTGGTGACAACTGCATATCGACGGGAACATCCTTCAGCAAACCAAGACAGTGGCTGCTCATACACACAGCGTGACACGCGCACATGGCTCGATTTTAAAAAAGAAAAAGACAAAAAGACCATCTTAAGCAAGCAAACGTGTCGTGTTGTGATTGGGGAATCGTGGAAGAATCAAAAATTATAAGCTCCTCAATCAGTCTGATATTCTTGGCAGGTTGTAGATGAGATCAAAAGAACGTCCTGCAAGAGAAAAGATCTGTCAGATCTACTTTATTCAACTGCACCAAACACAAGCGGTTAAATCCGGTGTGCTTTATTAACTGTTAACATATGTATGCGTGGAAAAAACTTCAGTCACTTCACACTGAACACTACAGGCCAACACACATGCAGCTGAGCTACCAAAACATGAAAGAATTGTATTTATCTTTATACACTCCAGATCCAACCCTGGGAATGGGCTAGGTTTCAGAACATGTAACAGTCCCATTAAACAACATGAATCAGAATAACTGCTGAAGGCTGGCAGGAGTCCTAGGCTGCTTTTACAAGTGTCCATGACCTCATGAGACCGCAGAGGCCTTACGTGTATGGATGCGTTTATTTATGACTCCTTAGGTCGGGATCTGACAGATTTATGGTTGCACAGGTCACCGACCGCATTAGTTGTAAATGTCTTCACTCAAACAGCATGGCTTTATCAAGGGAGATGCTGCATTGAGGTGACAGTTTCTAAATAAACTGCATATTGTGTCCGTATCGAGTTATTGTCACGCTTTCTTTATGTGGCACTAGCCGAGCTATAACAGAAGACAGCTTCTTTGATTTCCTCTAAATGACAGGGAGACTGTCACATGTCCTTAAGAACAACATCAAAAATAAAATTGAAAAAAATGGGGCCAAACAAAAACAAGCGCCACACCAAACATCCCCTGTGACGTGCAGTGAAGAAGAGGAGGTTTGAAGACTACGTCGATTACCAGGATGAAGGTGAGGTACAGTAGTAGGAGAGGGAGGGCTAGTGCTGAAGTAGGTAGCCATGTCTGTAAAGTGTTGCACTGCCTTCAAACACCTTTCTGTTCACGGTGGGACTGACTGATGCTGACTTAGGGCTGTATACACATGCACACACACGCACACACATAAACGGCTGAACGAAATCCATTTTTAGTTCATGAAACTTAACAAAATGCTGCATGAATAAGAAGAAGAACGTGAATGCTTACACTTCATCCTCGTAGTCTTTTGGGGGGGCCACAGCGATCACCACATCGATCCAATCCTGGAGGTGAGAACACTTTAAATTTGCATGTGACTGAATCAATGGGAATTATGAACTCGAGCAGCCCGACTGAATCTACAACACACACAATCAATCAGGATTGATAAGGTTTTTAATGAAAATCAATAAAGCACCATGCTCCACTAAGGGGGGGAAGTTTCTACTTTAATAAAAAAAAGAATTGGAGCATGGCATTTCATTTAATCTGAATCTCAGGGTTCGTACCCCTCCACTGTTCCAGGCTCGAGCCAGAGAGTTTTGTCCCTCAGTCAGTGTAGCATCAATCAGGATCTTCCCATTCACAGCCATGAGTTCATCCCCGGATACAATCCCACCTACAAAGACCAAACGTCAGACATATTTTTAAATGGCCAGCAGCATCAATAGGAGACGATATGAATGCTGCAAATGTTCAAAATAAAAACAGGCATTTTCTACAAAGACAACAACATCAAGTGTTGTCATCACAAAGCTTTTTTTTTTTGCAGAATTTATATAATATTTAGATTGGTTTAACCCTGTAACACCAAGTGTATCCTATTTCATATATTGCAAAAATGATCCAAATTGATATTTAATTTCTTTCTTGTTTGTTTTTTTTAATTTGTCTAAGGGTCAATAAATACTTCAGTTTTTAAAAAGTTATTGATGTTCGCAGGTTTAAGTATGTCTGGATAACACAGATAAGTAATGCGGTGCCTGATGTCACAGTAAGGAGGTTTATTGATCCCCTTTGAGGTCAGAGACGGTATCACAATGGCCCTGATGATGTAGTCTCACTACAAAACAAAAAGAACGGGACTGCCACTCATTCAAGCAGAGGCACACATACAAACATTCACCTCATACACACACGGGAAGCCAAACTAAACTTTACAAATAAACGAATTAATCTGTGCCACTGTACCTGTGATGACACCTCAGTTTATACCAATAAAGATGTGGGTAGGGCAGCTGCATAGGCAGAGACCGTCCTCACTAACTTTTGATGCTGATTATAGAAACAACTCAGTTCAGAAAAGAGCTTCAAGGGTTACCTAAAGTAAGATTTTAAGGGGGGAAAAAAAACTCAAACTTGGTGTGTATGATGGAACCTGAGGGAGGGGAACATCAGGTTGTAAGTCATTTTGATGATGGTGGGCTCATTGTATTATTTCAGGGTCTTTACCTTATAATTTAAATCATCTGGACATGAATTGGCGCTACATAAATAAAACTGAACTGAACTTCTGTTCTGTCAGGTAAGAATAGGACACTGTGCATGAAAAAAAATGCATCTTGGCTGGTCAGCTCAGCAGGGAAAACCAAAGACAAACTGCTGTTTACACAACTTTGTATCGTGCATCTCCATGGTGTCCAGCATTTGTTCAGACTACGCACTGTTGATGAGTCCGTCTGCCATTCAAGCGCCAGATTTGATTAGCAAACCGTGGCATAGAAAACAAGATTCTTCAGGAACTAATGTGGATGTAGGTTTTTCCAGCTGTCGACACTAGCAGGACAAAGTCATGTGGCTTGTTAAACGCGAGTGGCTTAAGTAAACAGACTCAAAGACACTGAGGCTTGTATTTAGTGACTAGCATCCACCTTTGCTGAGGGCAACATGCTTGTGAATGAAGCCACTACATTAGTACTTTAAAAAACTGAAGTATGGATTTCTAGATATCATGACATTCAAGTATAGAAATTAAAAATGAACCAACCGTGCTTATCAGCAGCACCACCTTCATACACTGCAGATATCACCAACTTCCCCAAAGGAGAGTCTGCTCCTCCCTCCAGGGCCAGGTCAAGGTTTCCATCCTTAAGAATGATGAGCAAACACACTGTTAGTCATTTTCTTGAATATCTTCCTTTTCCTCTCCTCACAGGAATAAAGGGTCTGCCGACCTTTTTGATTCGCAGCTGCCTCACATCTCGGCCGGCTAGCTGGTCCGCGGAGAACTATGACAGAGAAAGATGAAGATGCACAAAATAACCGATTAATAAAACAATAAATGAGGTGGCAGCATAATGAATAGCTCCCTGCTCTTTGAACATGTGTTTAGCCACACACAAACAATATTTACAATACAGAATGGTAGGGAAAAAAAGAGCCATTTAAAAAATTACTGCAGCTTTTTTAAGTCAATAAAAATCTGCCAGTTTCATACCAAACTGTTAATGATAATATGTTTCATCTATTGCCTAGCTACCAGAAATTAGTTGTAGGCTTAACTGTATTTAGTCTCATCTACCGGCTGACACCTGATACTTATTGATATTATTAAGAAATTACTTTGTTAACCTATAATTTTCTCCCACTTTATAAACTGTGCCAGAAATACCAATTTTTAATGCATGTATGTGACATAATTCTTAAAAGCTAAATCGTTAAGCAATCCTTTGAAACACTGGCTATTTTAATAAATGCAGACAAATCATGTTAAAAGTTTCTGTTTATAAGACCTATCAGCTGTCTTGATTATCTACACATCTACATGCTTGTAAACAAAACCATTCGCTTTATATTTTCATCTTTCATCTTTTTTGGAGCCTCACTGCACATTTTAATAGGCTGTAACGGAAGAATGCTTACTGATAAGTTGTTATAGTGAGCTATTTTTAGAACAGGCCCACGGGCTACTCATATGGTCCTTGCGGGCTACCTGGTGCCCGCGGGCACCATGTTGGTGACCCCTGATCTAAACAGTCCTTATTTGTGATATTAAACTACAGATCTGCAACACTTTCTGCATAGCTGTAGTGTTAGACTTGGCCATACAATACCATGGAGTAGGGGTCAAAGTCATCCACATATTTCTGAAATCCCTGAAAGACAATCAAAAGGCAGTTCATTAAAAATGATCACTATATCAACAAGAAGTTAATAAAGAGTACATCACTGTGGACGTGAGCTGTTGAACAAGTCATTGCATGGCGTGCTGGCCAGATTTCCTTTGACAATCACTTCTATGTTGATCTGATAAAGGGGGAAACACAGAGTCCTTTATTTTTTTTTTTAAAAAGCACTTTGGCTTTCAAGGCGTTACACAGTTGCTTTGAAAGCCTCACCCCTTAATTCCAGTACCAAGACAATAATTCACACTAACATGCACACGCACACAGGAAAAACTCACAAATCCTTCCAAACAGCTGTTTAATTTCATAGGAAGGAAACAAGAGCAAATGGACATCACATTTACGCAGCTATGATGAGTCAGAGAGGCGGTTTCTCCCGGCAGAATAAACACATGCTCATTTCCTGTTGCTACACAGTAGCTCAAAGTTGGACATAGAAGATGAACTCATTAGTAATGTATATTTTTCTTTGTTGTGGCTGTAGAGCGCAGCCATCAAACAATGCAAACAGGTATAGTGTTTAGATATTAAACTACAGCCACAGGAAAATGGAAAGTAACCGCGTTCTTATCTTCTAGTTACGTACACTGTACTAAAACATGTAGACTGAGATATTTCAACCACTTGGAGTCTTCAATGAGCCTCTATGAGAGAGTTCAAAGCATCACTTGCCATCACTGCCGTAAAACCAAACCTTTGTGACATGCATTCCTTTATGTTCGCAATACCATTGTCTACTCCAAATCAATAAAAGTTCAGCTACATCAAAAGACAGTGATGCACATGGGGGAAAATGAAGAAGAGCCATCACTGAGGTTTCACTCGATAGCCAAACATGAGGCGTAAGCATCGAGATTAACAAAAAGAACAAAGATCAGGAGAAAAGCACTCCAGAGCATCAGTGGAGAAGGTGACGTATGGATTACTTGTCGCTTGTTGTTTGTTTTAAAAGACGAGTTGAAAGGCACCATCCGTTTCAACATTTCTGGAGGCTGAAACACAAAAGGAGGTAACCACTGTGAGTCCAGTCTGAACACTTTAAGGATAAAACTTTAGACCAGGTTGCGCAGCAGCGTGTTACTGCCCCCTCTGGTTCAAAGTCCAGGTGACATTTGACCACATTTACTTAGCTTACCATCTCTGGCTGTTTATAGTGACATTACACTATGCCAGCAACTAACAATTCTAATAAGAAACAGATGATTTTATTGATTATGATAAAACAGTAAAAATATAAATTCTTTTAATGCCATCAAATGTTTTGTTGTTCCCAAAAATGTCTGTTTCTTATGAAGAAAAATGGAAAACATTCACATTTGAGAAGTTGAACCATTGCAATATTTGCCGTTCGAGAAAAATTAATAATCATATATGGCTCATTTCAGGATATCAATGCTCAAGTCTGTTGTTGTGAATCTGGGACAGTTACTGGAAAATAAAGCTGTTCTGTTGAATTTTAAAATGCAGATTTTAAAATTCATAATCTCCCCAGTTTGATCCAAGTTTATTACAAGAAGATTAACTGGTCTCCTCTATAATAAGAAAACCACAAACTGGTAAACAGCTGGAGAATTTGGGAAACTCATCAGAACTCAGAACAAAGAGGAATTCTTTAGCCGGCTGTTGGCATGCTGTGTCCAAAGTCTGAATGTTTGATGACTCTTTTAAGCTACCAATGGTTTTTATAGTGAGGATATTTGGAAATTCACTGCAGTGTAATGTGGTTATTACCAGGCCATCAGAACGTAGAGCAGGTCTGTGTGGATCTGGGCGGTGGGTCTGTGACTGGGGCAGCATGACAGGCTTAGACATGACCGGGGCCATCTGACGCCTCTGGTTGGGGGGACTGGGAGCTAGTTGCTAATGGGGAAAGACCGGGTTTCCAAGCAACAACCGTGTAAAGTGTTGTATTTAAATACGCACATATACATATACATATATATATATATATATTTTATTTATTTTTTTTATTTTATTTTTTTGCTTAAGTCATTTGGAAAAACTGCAGAAAATTTTGTCTTTAAAAATTATTTAAAAGCAAATCATTTTAAATGAACAAATAAAAAAAAAACATGAAAGTGTGATTACACACGATGACATGACCTTTTGCAGGAAAAGACTCACCAAGGGGCTGCTTGAAGTTGAAACACGACTGGCATGGGATGTATTTCTCATTACCTGAACCACAGTGGAATATAATGAAACTTTCAGCCCCCTGGCACAAACAGACCACTGAGGAAAATATCAGTGCAACACACTTCAAGACCCACTCCCGCTCTCTCAGATATCAAACCATGGCTGAGAGTTCAAAGGCATCTACTGTCAAGCCCACAGTCCCAACTGCACACGTGCAAACATAAGAAAACACCCAAATTTCAGAAAGTCCTGTAGGCTAAGAAACCACACACCTACAAAGAAACACCAGTAGCTTAGTGCTCACTATAAATAGAACATGCTGCTCTCTCGTCATGCATTAAAACATCCCAATACATAAAAGACGACACGCACCTAAACCTATGCATTAAAGAAAAACTAATCTTGTTATTGAATATTTAGCAACCTACATCTTCCTTAGCAATTCACATGTTTCACACATCAGCATCTCTGACCTTTGGACTGGAGGGGTAGGACATTTCACTAGTGTTAGACGAGTAAATCCCTCCTCTGGGGAGATATCTGCCTGCCTCCCACTCGCTTCTGGGTTCTGGTGGACTGGGGGGATGCTGGTGATGATGGCGGTGGTACCCTCTGAGGGTGCCAACTCGTTCTTCAGAGTGCTGTTGAGGAGGCGGTGGAGGAGGAGGGGGGGGGGGGGGGGGCGGAGGAGGGGGGGGGGGGGGGGGGGGGGGGGGGGGGGGGGGGGGGGGGGGGGGGGGGGGGGCGGGGGGGGGGGGGGGGGGGGGGGGGGGGGGGGGCCGGGGGGGGGGGGGGGGGGGGGGGGGGGGGCCCCAA
>VURO01045611.1:0-16808 GCA_015108175.1 Pelvicachromis taeniatus | reverse complement strand
CTGCGTGTTCGGGGGGCGTGGTTTAAGTCCACATGTTACCGCTACTCGCTGCCGCCATGGGTTTTTTTGAAAGTGACGACGCATCGACACACATTTTTTACGTCAACGTAATCGCGTTGTCCCAGCCCTACAGAGAATGCAAACTTAATCCTACATGATGCTGCTCCATCTAAACTAAGGAGCACACATTGTGTGAAAAACAGTCAGAACATCTCGTAGTTCAGGTTTACTTTCGACTTGTGTGAGATACCAGTCCTTACATCCTCAGTGCTGCATGTTCGACTACCCAGTGCTGTAAAAATAGAAACGCCTCCTTGGTCACCAAATGTGGTGTCATGGAAACAAATTTCACGCTTAAAAGAAAAAGTTTTGGATTGTTTCCCCTCCTTTATTAAAAAAAGCAAAAACACAACATGTGAGCACAGCAGCTGTTTCAGACACAGTAGAAGCGGCACACGTGTGAATAGTGAAATGACTGACGGCTGGCTGTGATTGGAGCTGCTCGCTCAGCTGTCGCGCTGCCGAGGCTGCTGACAACACCTGCGCGGTTCAGACTTAAACACGCCGTGGCGGCTGTAGTGGAAAAGTTTTGTTTGTGGGCTTTTAATGGGCTGTGAACATCAGTGACAGCAGTGTGAGCTGGTGCAGGCCCACCATTGTTCTGAATGTGATCCTTTCAATCTGACCAACGAGACGATCGACTCTTTATTTTTACTCTTTACACAGACAGCTTTCTTTCCTTATTTCAATAATAATTAACATACATACATTATTTTTAAGTTCAAAAAAGAAGCTCTTTTTAAAAAAAAAAATCTGTTTTCCTAACTTTAGAGAGCATTGATGTTTAATGTGATTTGAGGGGTTCCTCCTTGTAAAGGTTCTCTGCAGCCACTTCCACTTTGTATCCAGCTTCTGGTTGGCAACATATCTGGATGACTGGAGCTTCATTAGTTATTAGTACATATGTTCTATCCCATATGTTGCTCACCTCACATCCATATTGTGGAAGTATAAAAGCAGCCTTGTAGCTCCATGTCAGGTGTTGTCCTGTTGTAACTGCAGTAACACTACAGTCCTCAGAAATCTGATGTGGAGCAAAACCACATGTTTCAAAGTGCTATTACATGTGAAGTGACCGCTAAGCTTTGGTCAAGTGATGCACGTGTGCCACAGTCGAGGCCTGCGGGCTCATGTCACTTACGTTTTAAAGACACTCGGCTCACTCGGTTTCCTCATGTGAGGACGAGGTGGAGCATCTTTACATTATTAGAACGATTTTCTGGGCTGAATAGAACTTGATGTGGCCCACACTGTGGGTGAGAAGGCGTGTGAGACATTTACTGGAGGTGCACCGGTGCCTCGTTGAATGTGACAGTCGTGCCCTGGTGGCTTACAAAAAGAGACCGAGAAATTAGCAATCTGGATTATGTGCTTGTTGTTGAACGTGTGAAAATATATAGAAATGCCAACTTTCAAGGGGAAGGTGGTTGCTATAGTAACCCTGAAACGCTGGTGTACTTTGTGAGTTTTGTAAGCAGCAATTAAAAGTTCCTCGTCCTCTCTAATTGCAATAAAGACAATCGTGCGGCTCTTTTTTCTCTCTCTCTCGCTCGTCTTGTTTTGGCGTTTCGAAGCGTCACCGCTGTAACGTACGATGTGTGTGTGTGTCCCAGGGTTCAGCGTGGACTGGTGGGCACTAGGCGTGCTCATGTTCGAGATGATGGCGGGCCGGTCGCCCTTCGACATCGTCGGCAGCTCCGACAACCCGGACCAGAACACAGAAGACTACCTCTTCCAAGGTAACACGCACGCTGCTGCCGTTGGTGACAAAAACATGCAGCAGCTTGGTGTTGACACCTTTCTATTGGCTTCTCTCAGTACCAGCAACATGCCATCTGTTACAGAGCGAAGTGCGAAACCATGCGGTCCACCCCCCTATTATTTCAGGATAAATATGGTTTTATATGGTGTTTGTTTCTTGTCATTAACCGTGAGGTAGGCTAACAAAAAGAGTCATATCCGGGGCTGCTGCGAGCATACCCAGCAGGAGTGAACAGCAGCAGTGTTGGCGCCATGTCAGCCTCCCCTCTGCGTGTCACCCCTGACCCCTTTTCTGTCCCCTCCTGCAGTAATATTGGAGAAACAGATCCGAATCCCGCGCTCGCTGTCAGTCAAAGCTGCCAGCGTTCTCAAAGGCTTCCTCAACAAGGTAAGAGCGGGTCCCACAGTGCCGCCTCCGACTGTCTTTGGAAGAAAAACTATGTATCCACCTTCCTGCAAATTCTCACTTTCTCCACCTTTCTTCTCGGGTGTTGGACTTGTTATCTTTTCTTTCCCCCATCGTCTCCCGCTCTCTCTCACCCTCTTCTCGCACTCGCTCCCACAGGATCCCAAGGAGCGCCTGGGCTGCCACCCTCAGACGGGGTTTGCCGACATCATGGGCCACCCGTTCTTCCGAAATGTCGACTGGGAGCTCGTGAGTGATTCCATTTCATCCGCTTTTTTTCAATCAGTGCTTTCAAATGAAGGAAATCAGCATTGGTGCATGCCGCATGCCAGATAGGTCAAAATAAGTCGATACCATTGATTGTGGGGGGAGGAAAACAAGAGCTGCCCAGGCGAGACAGCAGGAGGTCAAATCTAAGTGCGCGGGGTCAGGGTCTCCTGCGCTCTTTCTCCTGCCTTGCAGGTGTAGACGCTCTGTCAATACTGAGGTTATTAGCTGTGGGGTGAGACGTGTTTCCTTGTAGAGAGCAGGAAACAGGCCAGGCAGGAGACTGACAGCAGCAGATACGATTACTCGCACAGGAAGTCTAAAGACGGAGAGGAAACGAGAGGAGACGGATCGCACGGGGCCGATATGTCGATCTCGGCGTGTCCCAATTGTGGCGCAGTGATTCTCGTTGACGGAGAAGCCATTAGCGCTCTAATTACAGCGCCGCTGTTTGCGAATGGTTTCATTCACAAACTTGGCCGTGATTACTGGAACCTCAGACGCTCGTAGGTTGGCTCGGATATCGCCGCTGCTTCCTCTGAAGTTGCGGTTTGCACTCGTTGCCACTAATACTGAAAACCACATGCTTGACTAGATTCTTGCTATGACTGCTGTTTGTGTCTGTGTGTAGTCCTTATTTATGGTTTATGCATGAGTGTCAATGTAAATGTAGAGCGCAGTGCAGGACATGCAGACGGGAGCCTGTATTTACAGATGTTACTCACTGGTTTGGTGTCTCGGAAGCACTTGTAGAAAAAGAAATACCAGTGAAATTTAAAGTGGGCTAAAAATACTTTATTATTTCTGATGCTTCCTGTTATCAGTTTCAGCCACGAGCAAGTTTTCACCCAGGAGTGCGTGTCAGCTGAGCCTGTTGGCTTCAGCCTTACATGTGAACACATGAATGAATGACGTATGTACTGTTAACTCCTCGTCCAGCTGATGGGGCTTCGCTCATGGATGAGCTACAGAGTCACTGACCTTCTAGTTTTATTCTGGCTGGTGGCGAACGCACGCACGTCAGAATTTGAAGGTCCGTTTCGGTAAAGGTGAAGGGTCAAAGTGAATTTTGATCCTTTAGGCTTGTTTTTTAATACTATTTGTTTCTTACTTAGAATGACATTATACTGCTGTAGTATTTTAGTGATGAACTTGCCGTCACGTATTTGTCGTACATTTACATTTTCTCCCCGTTTATAAAGTTAATTATCTCTCATGTGACCTTCTGGGGTCATTTAGGACCCCTGCCACGTGTCTGTATGCGTCGGGACATTTTTCAGTGGTAAAATATGAACCTTCCTCAAGTACCTTAGATTTGTCGTGAGAACCTGGCCCATTGATGTGGCATGGACAATGGAAAACTGTATCATCAAAATGTTACAGGTACAGATGTTACACATCTACACAAGATGTCTTTACCCCTTAAAAGCCTGCTGCGAGTGACCCTTGAAGCTCCTTTGTAAAGTGACCGGGTCCTTTCATATCCTGTCATTATTAAGTTCAGACCTCACACTTACTGACTTTATTATAGAGGTCAGGGAGGGCGGTCTCTGCGTATGCAGAAACCGTTCTAATGGGCGTCCGACCCTCGTCGGAGTGATGCACCAGGAGGCGGTCAGCTGGGATCTGTATGCTACACAGACGCGTGGAGGCAACTAAGGATGAAGTCACCATCCTCACTGTGAAGTCACCATCCTCACTGTGAAGTCACCATCCTCACTGTGAACACAGCCAGCTGTAATACACAATTCACTCAAACGCACCGTAACAATTAAAATATATCTGACTCAGCTGTTGGGCTTTAAACTCTGTCATCAGAACATTTTCATAGAGAAAGTAAACTTTTAAAAACATTATTGTCTAAATTACAGTTTGGTCATTGAAGCGTTAAGCTGATCCAGATTAAACCTGCTTTATATCGTTTAAAGACGACAGGCGCGCGTGGCGTGACTTTTATCTGCACAGACAGACCGGGCAGCTTGCCACGATCACCATGACCTCTTTTCCCTGTTTGGTCTGGAGCTGGGACCCAGCAGTCGGTCAGAGTGTCTGGAGGATCGGCTTACAACCCTCTCACCCCCCATCCCCCAATGCTGATGCTAAAGTTTGCCCTGCGGTGTGCCCTCTGGCCTGCAGGGGGAGCAGTTATTGCCCTCCACACATGCACACTGTGATAAATGAAACCACAGGCAGAGGAAATGTCCCTCATAAAGGTGTTTACTGTGTGTTCGATGCTTTTGAATGGGGAGGACGTCGCTCAGGCCTGATTACAGCGGCAGCAGAGCGTACCCGCCTTCTGTCAGACCATCTCGTTTACAGCCTGGATACAGTCACTGTTAGAAGCAGCTGCAGATATTTTTCATTGTTCACACATTATTTCTCAACAGATTAAAAATACCATCACAGTTTCTCGGAGACCAAACGGATGCTTTTAAATGGGATTCTTCTGACCACTCGTTTTTCTTAATCAATCACGAAAACATTTTCTATTAAGCAACTAAATGGTAATACAAATAGTTCTTTAAAAGCTGGCTGCTGCCTGGCCCTTTGCTTTACTTGCAGCTGGAGCATAAGCAGGTGGTCCCTCCGTTCAAGCCCAACATCTCAGGGGAATACGGGCTGGACAACTTCGACGCCCAGTTCACCAACGAGCCCATCCAGCTCACGCCTGATGACGAGTGAGTCAGCGAGTCGTTTTGCGCTCATTTCCTGTTGCAGTCGCAGTTTTCTGCCAATTTTAATTCACTTTTTGATCTTTTCAATGTTTTTATGTTTTTTTTCAGGGACGTCGTGAAGAAGATCGACCAGTCAGAGTTTGAAGGCTTCGAGTACATCAACCCTCTGCTCATGTCGGCGGAGGAGTGTGTGTGAGGGGGCGTGGCGCACACACTCTCTCACACACACTCTCTCACACACACACTCTCTCTCTGTCATGCACGTGTTTACGTGGCGTCTCAGTGTCTTCAAGCTGCATGGTTACGAGACAACCCGATGACATCCACCTTGAGTTCGAGGGCCGCACACATGCACAAGTAGAACGCTTATTTGCCAAATCCAATCTCACACTCTGCCATTTATAGCCACTTGTCCTTAAGCCCACCTTCTTTCTTAATTATTTTTATATCATGTAAATCTGCACTGATATCACAAATATCTCATCGGGGCCTCTGTCGGTGGCCGAAGTGGCTGCTACGTTCTTCCAATGTTACTGTATGTGTGGGGGGGTGGGGGGGGAGAGGCACAGCCCCTTCGTGTTCCAGCTGGTGGGGCTGGGGTTTTCAATGCAGATTTTATTTGTACATAAACAAAAATACTCATGAGGATAAATGTTAGTGACTTTTTAGCTTCATGCCAGTCGGACAGCACTGACATCTTCATCCCCCCCCCCTTCTCTGTAGAACAAATCATAACACTAGCCTTTAAAAAAAAAACACAAAAGAAAGAAAAAAAATAAATAAAGCGATATATTTTTCTCCTGTTTTGTTTACCATTTGTCAAAGTGTAAAATGTTCCAGCCTGAGTGAAGAACGAAGCAGATGATTGCTGAACATGTGGACAGTGAGGGCTGCTTCGCTCCCCCCTCCCACAGCGAAGGGGCCGAAGCAGCAGCGTAACACTAATAACAACGAAAAGCTCTCACAGTGACATGAACGCGCTCGTTCTGCCGGCTGGAAAAAGGGCACACGACACCTGAAAGCTGGAGCACAGGCTCGCATCTTTCTGCGGGGGGGGCGCTCGCGTTCGTACAGGACCAAACACTAAACCCAACATGTCTCGCTGGTACATATACGAGGGTACAACATATGTAAGGAAGATGTGCTGTCATAGAATTATATATTCAGATTCCCCCCCCCCCCTCTTGTTTTAACATGTCTTTCTAAAAACTTGTGTTTTCATTTTGTATTCATTCCATGTTTCTCTTTTTCTGCAAATCAAAATACTAAAAGAAAAAAGTCAACCGGGCGGCGCCGTGAAAAGCTTTCAAAGCCGTAACCCGCTGGACTCGGTTTTGTTTTGTGAATGACATATTTTATAACACTGTTGGAACATGCAGCATCATAAAGACGCACTCTGACCTGTTACACTTGTTACTGTTGCTTTCTTGTTTCTTTCTTCTGTGGATATTCTTATTTTTGATCATTTTTTTTATCACTACATTGATTCCAGAATGTTACTGGGTAATCCCAATGCAAACACTTTTGGTTGTCCAGGACACTGGTGAACTTTATTATTAGTGTTCAGAGGAAAAAAGAAAAAGCAGACAGTAAAATAAACCTTTTATTTCTCTCCTTGTGGTGATATGTGTTTGTGTCGGTGTGGCTCTGTGTGGGGTTAAGAGGAAGTGGAAATAAAGCTGCTAATGACGTACAAAGATCATCTTTGGGAGGAAAAGCCTTTAGTGTGTTCAAAGAATAAGACTGAATCAGAGGACGTGTGAATGCACTACAGCGTTCACAATTTCATTTGCAGCAGATATTGATTGTGGTTTAAAAACAGCGACGTTTCTATTGATTTGTTTGATTCGGCCACTAAAAATGTATCAGACTCTTTGTCCCCTGGGCTATCTTCAGTTATCATGTGGTTCAGAGACATGTTAATATTCAGTACGAGCTTTCGTTTCCCTCTGAGGAGCTTTGTCAAGTAGATCTCCGGTGACGTCATGGCAACGTCACTGCTGAGGATTCAGACGTTTTGATAAAAAATGTAACGGTGTTGGGAGTCACGGATGAAACGCTGGGTCTCTGCTGCTGCTTTGACTCCGTGTCTCGCTGCTCCCTCTGATCACGTCACTGACTGCAGACATCAGTGGGAATGATGGGAGGGAGGGTTTGCTTCTCGGAGGTGCATCGTTTTACTGGGTGAAGCCTCTAAATATAAACACGTGGTCAGCTGCTGCAAATCGTGTGGATTAATCCAAACCTGGTTTCTGTGGAGGAGGAGGGCTCGCGCCGAGATGATCCTCATAATGTGGTTCGTGTCACTCTCAGTGTGCGTGTACTTCAGTGCTCACACACACGTTTCCCACCATCCTGCTATAACGCTCCTGCTCTTCAGTGTAACCGGTGGTTTGCACCCGGTCACTCTCCCAATAACGAAGACGTCTGGTGATTTCAGCCTAACCATGGCGGCCCTCACTTGCACTCTTCTGTTTGGACCTTGTATTGAGAATTTAAGTGAACATTTACCAAATGCAAGCTTAAACCCTGAAATCAGATCTCTCATTTTGTCACTGAATAATATGGGAAGTTATCTAAAACTAAACTTAAACGATGTGGAAAGAAAAGAAAATAATGATCACACCCTTTTTAATCTGCAACCCTTATGTGACGCCCCCAAAAAGATTCTGGATCTGGACCAACCGTCTCAGACGTGAGCAAAAGGATGACAGTCAATAAAGTTCAAAAGTAATTTATTGACACAAAAAGTTAAAAAAAAAAAATAATAAAAAAAAATAAAAACAGTCCAGTGTCCCGTTTGCAGCTCAAAATAAAACCGCACAGTCCCAAGGCCAGAGCCAGCTACGCCACAATGCCAGCTGCACTCCACGCAGTAACTTCATCAGGGTTAGCAGCTCCTCTGAGGTCCAACACCCTGCAAGTGGTAGCCCGTGGTCACTCCGGCCTCTGCAACTCAGCTGCCTTCAGGCTGTGGCGTGGACTCGGCCCTGGCCCGCACAGAGAGACAAAATCACACTGCAGTGGTTGTAGTGTGGGCTATAAGTAGGCTAATGGATTAGTGCAATTAGTTGCACCTGCCTCTAATTAGCCCAACCCCCTTTACAGCCATTGGCTCACCCAAAATGTGACACACACACACACACTCCAACCCAGTGCAACCTCACACAATAATATGGGGTGAATTAATCCAGGCACATTAGTCTACTATGTTACCCTTACTCCGACTGTACAGACTTCATATTGTTGGATTCAGCGCGGTCGCACCTCCGCATCAAACCCCGGCTGGTGTGTTTGTGATGGTCCCAAGTTTGCCTGCAAATAAAACTTTTGTGTTTTTTAATGACAAATATTTTAATGCAATAATCAATTTCAGATGTGGGAGTGAATATGAGCTACTATGGTGTGTGTGTGTGTGTGTGTGTGTGTGTGTGTGTGTGTGTATCCATCGAGTAGTTGTGATACTTTGGTAATAAAAGTTGTAATGGAATAAATCAAGTGTGCAGCACCATGACACCCACACTCTTGCACTAACGAGGATGCTTCTTTCTTCTGCGCGCTCTTGGGCTCATGAAACATCACACTGAGACTTTTCTCTGCTGCCCACTCCCAAACACGAGCTCTCACCCACACGAGCGTCTGGAGGGAAGGGAACTATACTTGAGGTGCAAGGTTGCGCTCTTTCACTCCAGCTCGCTGTGTCTCCGATGGTCACGTGACTCGTTGACTTGTAGAAGGGTCTTGTCATCCCGAGGGGGCTTAAAGGTCGCAAACACAGGCAGCGCTGTGCGTTTAGAGGTGAAAGCGGGGTCATGGAAATAATGGTGTGTCAGAAATAATAAAATAAATTGATTAGTGTGCTGCAGTAGCTCGCACAGCAGCGGGCAGGGAACCGGCCTGCTCCTCTAAACCATCAGGATGAACAGGAAGACCCGCTGCTGCACTCAGGGCGAGGATGCATGTCTTCTGCATAATTCTCCTTTCCCACGATGACATGTTTGACATTGTCCCCGTGCCCTCTCCGGTGGAGACCGGGGGGAGGGCTCCCCAGGCGCTGTGGCGTCACATCGCCCAGTGGAAGACGCCGGGAAGGCTAACCTTGTATAATTAATGATGTAAAGCAGGGAACAGGCTGAAAAAAACATCCTGTTCTAATTGCACTCATCTTGTTGGGTGTTTTATTCCGTCCCTGAAGGGATTAATTAAGCAGCACAAGAATCAGACTGGGTAGAACACACGGTGAGGTGCAGCTCAGTGGTGCTCTTCACGGTAACGCTAATGACTTACTCTGACTAACATCTGCAGCCAAACACGTTGGTTTGTTTCATATTTGCACTTCAGTGACTATAAATGATGCCACTGAAGCGATCGTGTAAGACAATATGTGAGGAACACCTTCATACTGACGAAGGAGCTCAGCTGCAGTGAAAACCACACGACTGAAAAATGAGCCATCACAGAGTTTCGTTGTATTTGCTTTGATGCAGTCACTGCATATCACACCACACAACACTTTAACCATTAAAGACTAAAAATACGTTTCATTTGTGTTCGAATCCAGCAATACTCCAAATCCATGTGGAGGGAAAGTCCAGTGTCTACATGCTCACATGTCCTTCTCATTAAATGTGCCCTACCGAACAGCAAGAAGAAGGAAACACATAATACAATCATCCAGTGCCGTGCAGACATCTGCAGCCGCCCCTCATGTCCACACATTCTGCTGGGAGAATAGGAAACACGTGCAGTGATCGACTGAAACATGGAACATGTGTAATGTTGAGGGGCGGGCTCGGGGGAGGCCAGTCCATGACTGACCGTGTCCACTGTGTGCTGTGATTTTACCGGCTGGAAAATGAAGCTGCTTCCAATCAGGCGCTTTCCAGAAGATCCTGCATGCGACAGCATCTCCAACAGCGCCTCCACCGTGGTTCACAGATGACTGTAGACACTCACTGCTGTTCCTCTTGTGATCTCCTTCCTACATGTCAATGATGAATTGATCCAAAAGTTTAATATCTGCACTGATCACACCTGTTTCCACTGACTCTCAGCACACCTTCTCTCGCTCGGTCCCTTCCTTAAGAACGGCTTCTTGACATCTGCTGTAGATACTTTTGCCTCCAAGAGGTTTATTTTTTTGACTTTGAAGTTTTGTTTATTTAAATAATCTATTTGCTTTCTGGTTTGTTCAGTGTTCACATTTAATCCATGTATTCTCTAGTTTTTCTTCCTCTGTCTCGTCAGCGGTGATTTCCTTCACCTGTGTCTCATCATCCTCACCTGTCTCCACTTCCGCTTATTGTCCTTCTGTATATTTATAGTCACTATCTCTCCTTTTATTTATCACAGTGACCAAGTGTTTCTCAGTTTTTGGTTTAAGTAAATGTATACTGTTATGTTTGTCTGCATTGTGTAGCCTCCACTGACTGCAACAGTTTCCTCAAATTTAGTATCAAGTATAAACTAAACCGTGCCAAGATATGCTAATAGTGCTTTGGGAATCAGCTTGTTGTTCCAAAAATACTGTTATATGCTATAAATTGTGTTATCGTCGGAATTTGTAATTGATTCAACAGGTTGCTAATAACACAGTGCTTAAAGATAGCCTTTAAAATTGGTTCTGTGCTAAGTTGTGTGTTAATGTGTAGACACAACACTGGTTAACCCCTTGAGTTAGGTGAGTTCTTATCCTTGACCTACTGTTAGGTCAGTGTTGGGTAGCTGAAAAGATGACGATGGTCAGGCACGAGGACGTGAATGCAAATGCAGACTGCTTTTAAGAAATGATAAGAAAGTGGAAACACAATATGAAGAACTGTCTTTTGTCCAGTACTGTGTGTACCATCAATTACAAAAACGTTCCCCTTAAATATCAGTGCAGTCACAGTTACAGATGTGGATCTCATTAAGCTGCATGACAACGTATAGCATTTGGAAATCCCCGGTATGATGATGTATGCGTCTGCCACATTTCTGTCTGCTCCCCCCCCCCCCACTGCGATTTCTCATTTTAGTGCGTGTTGTCATTTTTTATTTCATTCTTAGTACATAAATCACACAGTGGCTGTGCGTCAGAAGGGCCTGTTGGTTTACGGCTATTACTCAGAAGACAGCAACGCCGAATACTCATTTTGACTTGACTCAAACATCATCTGGTGAAAGAGAGCAGCGCTGTCTTTTTACTAACCTGTGAAACGGATTCAAACACGGGTTATGTACGGGAGTTAATGATCGTGACCAGGACTGTTAATGTGGTTAACGTGCAGCAGAAACGCTGACATTTATGATGACAGTGATGAAGAACCTGAATGTAATTTCACTCATTGAAGCCTGGCAGTATTACAGACAGGTTAGTACTGCTGATGCAGCCTTTCGTATGTGCTGCTCCTCCGTATCGAAGCTTAAGCCCCCTGGACGCTGCTCTATAAAGAGGTTCAGGTGTCGGAGACCCGTCCGGGTTAAAGTGGACCATCTGAGCTCCTTTCCAGCTCTATGTTTACGCGACTCTTCTACAGTAGCTTTGTATGATTCTAAGTTTACAACATAAGCTTCTTTGTCTTACACTTGGCTTTGTTGCAGCACCTCTGGTCAGTCGCTGTCTGAAAGGAGCTCTTTGAGCTCTTCTTTCTTTAAGCTGTCGTGTGGTTTGCTGCCGCTCGCAAACAGAAGGTTTTACCCAGAGGTGGGTGGGGCTTCTGTGCACACAGCTAGGGTTGACAGTCACATTAAGGCTATCCTCTAAAGTCAAACAGAGTGAAGTGCAGGACGCACACAAGGATTTAACATCAAATGATCTCATTATTTGAGCCTCTGTATCATGAGCGTACACCTCTGTAACACTGTGTATGTGATAGTGAAAGCGGGGTCATAGTGATTACTATGTACCGCTCTGTGTCAAACTCTTGAGTCACAACTCATTTCTTTGTATTTTCTTTCCAGGAAGTCAAACTCGTAATTGTAAAAACGGTCTTGAGCAACAGTTCTCCAGGTTTCTGAAGGTCTTTGAAAAATGTTTCTTTGGACTCTGAATGATTCATAGGTCAGGCCAAACATAAAACAGGCACTACATTCTAGGGCTGAACCACTGTGTAGTGCACATGGCTGCCAGTAAAATGCCATTTGTTTTGGTTATCTTTAGTTAATAAATAAATATCTACAGTAGATGAACAGTATCTGAAAATGTTGTCCATAAGCAAAAAGAAAAAAAGGCCTGAGAGATGCATGTGAGCCTTCAGTCGATCAGAAATGATGTCAGTGGACGGGTGGCTGTCAAGAAGCTGCTCTTAGCGAAGGGAAACAAGGAGCAGAGGCTCAGGTAAACCAAACTGCACAGTAACTGTACTGAAAATCAGTGGCAGAGGGATGAATTCATGTTTGATCTTTTTGATTCAAGTCATCATCAACATGCAGGATGGGCGGGTGTCAGGACACGGTGGAGGCCGCGTCACGGTTTGGGGCTGAATCTCAGCCTGTGGCGTCGCAGATCATTTCAAAACCGATGGAATTACACAACGCAAGAGCATCTGAAAGAGCGACACTGATCTCAAACCTGCAGTGCAGTAAAAGCATATAATGCTTAAGAGGTTTATTAGGCCCATTGTGAGGTTTATGCAACAGTAAATAAAGAACTCCTGCACCAGCACGCGCTTTAACTGAAATGATGTTTTTTTTAATGCCAAAATAAAATGATTGCTGTCATCCATGAATTTTCACATTTTCTGTTTTATCAGTCATGGATTGGCCTCCCCAGAGATCGGACGTCAACATTATTACGGCAGTGTGAGCTCATCCTGACAGCGAAGAGAACACAAAGGCAAGCAGAGCCTTGAATGTGGGTCTTAGGAAAGCTTGTCTAAGAGAGTTCAGGCTGTGCTCAAGTGGGTCGTCATACCAAATACTGACATTCAATTTCCATTTATACAGAAAACAGGGGTGACTCATACAGAAGAATTCATTCATTCAGTCACTGCTCCCTCCATGCAATGACTCAGTGAACAGATTATAGAGCGAGCGCTGCTATCAGATCAATACTGGGTTTATGCCGATTCCACTGATGGCCTGCTCTGAGATATGAGGACAGGAGGACTCTCACGCTGCTTCGACACTCACACTGGCTCATTATTTTAACTTCAGTAGCTGCTGCATGAGTTAGAGGTGCCCTGGTTTGGATCATTTGCGATGGTTTCCAGTTTCCAGTTTTTTGTTCCGCGTCCCAAACTCGAGTCGGGTTTCAAAGTATTCTGGTGTCCCTCAGATGGCTCCAGGTCGTGTACCGAACAGGCTTTAAGTTTCCAAAAAGTGGGCCATATGGTTTAGAGGCGTTTAGGGGGGGACAGTAGCATCCGATCAGCGGGATTGAATATTAGCGTTCTTTAAAGCACCTAATTACATAAAATTGTACATAGTTGCCGTTTTTCCTGCTCCTTCGTGTTTAATTATAGGAGACCAATGATGATCTGATACAGAGGAGAAACCTGATACATGACACATCACGGGGAAGTGTCCTTCTGACACCTCACACTCTGCGGTGAAGGTGCAAAGACCTCAGAGCACCACGTCTGCGAGCTACACGTACATCTACTGAGCGGCTTAGGACGTATTTCAATATCTGCCATTGATCCCAGAAGAGATGTATGAAAACAACTGCGAGGTGTCTGCCCCCCGGGTCCACTTAGTACTGAGTCCAATAACGGTTAGACAGGCTCTCGGTAATGGAGAGGCTTATCAATGCAGGAGACTGCTACTCTCTGTCTGTGCACTCGAGCTCCCCCACCACTGTCCTCTTCATCCTTCGGGTGTTTTTTTCTTTCTGCTGCATACCCCTAATGAACAATCAGTGCTGGTCACATTATTGCACATATGAGATTAATTTACTCCCTGCAGTACACAGAGTGATGTTATTACAGGAAAATCAATGTCCCTCTTGTTGTTCTCTGGGGCTGGATGGGGTGTATGCACATCTGCTCTCATAATACAATTGCTGACCTTGCTGTCAGAGAGCGAAGCGGTGAGAGAGGCAGAGTGCGGCTGCGGCGAAACGTCCGTGTTGTTTATCAAAGCTTTATCGAGCCCCTCCGTTCGCACAGACGTGTGACATCAGATTGTGGGTCAGCCAGCCAGCCACGGCGCGCTCCAGCTGAGAAAACGCCAGCATGTGTCGACAGAGGAAGATAACCTTCACAGATTCCTGCAGAGAGCAGGACTTTTATAAATGACCGTGTGGATTCGGATTCAACAGTATTTAAAGTTAAGACAACGCGGCTGTCTTTAAATTAGGAAATGGACCTTCTAAACATGCTCTTAGTCAGATTTCATTAACTCTCACTGCGCCCAGAAGGACAATGGAGCTCCTGAATGACCTCTTGACCGTTTTTAAAAGAAAGGGGCGTATTAAAAAGAGGGGGGAGGGGAGCTTTGGGAGAGGAAACCACCCTTTTTACCCAGTCAGTTTGCCCTCTATTATCCCACCCCCTCTCTCTATGTGTGTATGTGTGTTTTGCTGCAAACTTGATGGGAAGCCAGTGAGCTAGATGAAGCAACTGGAGTGCCATTTCGTGCCAGCAAATATCAACTGAGGCCATGTCGATAACCACAAAAACACCCAAGCCATAACTAATCACACACACGAACTGCTGTAAATGTAACTTTGGGCGCTGGTGACTTCTGCTTGTCCCGTTTTATATCCTTGTAAACTGAATATGTTTATTCTGGTGGGTGGCTGGACGGGAAAGCAAGACATTTAAAGATGTCTGCACAGTCATCCTGAAAGCTTTTGGCTTTGCTTGACCTAAAGTGGTGGGAATATTTGTTTAACAGTGTAGTAAGTGTGACCTCGAGCAGATGCTTTTGGTTGCTTCTGGGCTCATTCTGGCTGGACCTTTGACCACTCTTCTTGGCAGAATTGCTCGAGTTCATTTAAACTGGTTGGCTTCCTGTAATGACCCGAGCACTGCACAGTCAACGATGCAGTCGAGGTTTCATTTGAGCCTCTTTCATCCGTGTAAAAACAGGTTTTCAAGTGTGTTTGGGATTATCGTCCTACTGAAACCAACTCAACTGTGTCCAAGTTTCAATGGTCTAGCTCAGGGGGGTCAAACGTAAGGCTCGAGGGCCAGAATTGGGCCGGCAAAGTCTCCAATTCGGCCCCCGGGACCTCTTTGGGAAATGTGAAGGAAGGAATACATTTTAGGATAGTAACGATATAATAGAAGCAAAACTGTTTGACATGAAGGTTGCTGTTGTTCGGTTTTGTTGTTGTTGTTTTTTACTTCGATAGAAATTTCAGTTTGTTTGTTTGTTTTATACAAAGTATCCACAGTAAAATAATTCAGTAAAATAAAAATTAACAAAACTGTTCTGATTTATAACTGCAGGACAGTTCGGGCAATGAGCTACCAGAACTTTTCCCCATAATTATTTCACAGTAATTTCTTACACTATAAGTTCTGCTGCTCGATTTCTGTCATTAACTATAATGTAAAAATGGCTGACACTACCTGGTTTACCTGTTGAGTTAAGTTGAAGTTAAATGACCATAGAGCGTGATGCTACCACCACCATGCTGTGACTGACAATTAATACTTTCACTCTTGGTACTTTAAGTAATAAATTTGTGCTATTACTTAAACAGATTTTGGACTTTTACCTAAAGTTATGTTTTATAATTACCTTCCACAGATTTGAATTAAGACGTACACATCCAGGGGGCTGCCTTTTGCCCCTGGGTATTCTTCTTAGATGCCCCCTATATTCTCAAGAGGCACTGACATTTGAAAGCCAACATTGAGTGTTTCTTCCGGTCCTGTTAAAAGGCTTTTTTTCCCTTCCAACTGTCGCCAGGTGTTTGGTTATAGGGGGCTGTCTGACTCTTGAGATTTTCGTACGGTTTTCACCAGAGGTGGGACCAAGTCACTGTTTTGCAAGTCTCAAGTAAGTTTCGAGTCTTTATCCTCAAGTCAGTCCCAAGTCTGAAACTTTGAATTTCAAGTCTTTCTTTTTTTTTAAACAATGTACATTCTGGATTATAAACAGTACATAGCAGAAACAAACAGACTGCTTGGTCCAGTAATAAATACGCTGGTGTCAGTCCGCCTTACAAATGCCAGACACACACATCAGAACAATAAATGGCGTTCTTTGCAATAAGTAAGCCACTTCCTGTTGGTGCCATCTTTACAGCTGAACACCCTCATCACAACTGCACTGCTGCTGTTCTGCTGTGGGGGGTAATCTAAGAAGGCCTGTGATATGGCAGGTTCAGGGCGAGCAAAGGAATCTGTTCCCTGGCTCTCTCTCTCCTGCGCTTCCAACTCTCTCTCTTGCTCCATCTCTCTCTCTCCTGCTCTTTTCTCTCTCTCTTGCTCCATCTCTCTCTCTCCTGCTCTTTTCTCTCTCTCTTGCTCCATCTCGCTCTCCTGCTCTTTTCTTTCTCTCTCTTGCTCTCCTGTCTCCTCTGTCACAGACAGATGAGACGAAGTTGTTATCTGGATCTGTTTCATATTCCAAATCCTGTGTATTGTGATCCATATAATTACCGTATATCTTCTAATAATGGTCTGTCTCTTATTGACGCCTGTTTCTAATAAACGCCGGTTTGAAAATATGTCACGACAAATAGTAGCCGGGCAACCTTCCAC
>VURO01045608.1:0-10844 GCA_015108175.1 Pelvicachromis taeniatus | reverse complement strand
CCGCCGCTACTAGCAACTAGCCCGCTCGCTACTAGCCCGCTCGCTAGCGCTACTAGCCCGCTCGCTAGCGCTACTAGCCCGCTCGCTAGCCCGCTCGCTAGCCCGCTCGCTAGCCCGCTGGCTAGCGCTACTAGCCCGCTAGCGCACCTGCGGCTTTTAGTCTGGTGCGGCTAATGTATGAACAAAATATGATTTTTTCATAATTTCAAGTTGTGCGGCTAATATTCAGGTGCGCTCTGTAGTCCGGAAAATACGGTAGTTGTTTTGTGATGAATTCTTTAATCTGACACAGGAAGCTGGTTCTTTCATCGATTCGAGTCTAAACTAATTTTCCTTCACAGGGGCGTGAGGGCTCGGTGCTCGACGTGTTTCCCGTCGACCGCTACCAGAACTCGTGCCGCCTGTTCGGCATCCTGGAGGAGCTCCTGCTGAACCCTGACGTGGCGCGCAGGCTGGAGGTGGGCCCGGAGCAGTCGAGCTTCCTGAGCCACGTGGAGCAGCAAGTCTTTCTGCTGTCGGATGAGTTCCCGTTGTTTTCCATCCGGATGTGGGGGATACGAGGCCTCCTCACCTCTCTGAGCAGACAGGAAAACCCCAAACATTAAATAAATGTATCCCTCTGACTGCTGTATTTTCACATATCTCATTTCTTTGTGCCACAGAGGACACACGCTGTAGTTTATTAACCAAAACACACGTCAGATGGTGTAGGAGACCGAGCTCCAGCATGTCCTGAAGGCTTTGAAATAAGTTAATGTAAAAAAAAAAAAAGGCGTTAATTGGCAGAAGACCCCAACCCTCCCACCCCGTCTCACAGACGTAATGAAAGGATGAGCAAACGGCCTTGAATGGATCTATTTGTAATTAATTTAGCAGCGTTAGCTCCTGTGTCGGGAGATAAAATATTTTCTTTTGATCTCTTTGAAATGTGTGAAATGTTTGTACTTTTTACAAAAAAACGTCTTTATTCTGCTAAGTGGTACAAAACACATTAACTGTCCCGGTGTTTCATTACGAGCTCTGTGGGGATTCGCTGGACTGAAGTGTTTGTCTTTGGGTGAACGACACCGAAGCATAATTGAAATGATTCACGGCGAGCGCTAATAGGATTGATTTCCCCGTGAAGCCGACGCACAGCCGCTTTATTCCTGTGAATAATGACTGGAGCTCTTGACCTTTGATATCAGAGCTGTTGGTGTTCGACGGAGTCAGAGCAGGTCTGTCAAACTCATTAGCTGCTGGAAAGTAAGTGTTTAAACTTCAAATGAGGATCTGATCATTTGAGCCGTGCATTTTATTCATGCATTTCTTAACGCAGGTGTAAAATGAATCCATTAAAAGTCTGACGGGGAATAGATGAACCGTTCTGGAGGTCTTTAAACTCCTCGACAGGTTTAGGCCACGCTGTTAACGTAAAAGACCACCAATGACTCGTGATGAATGGGATCATTTATTACTAAATGCCATGTTCAGCAGGTCCCTGTGGGTTGGCAGTCTTCCAGGTCATGACAGCCTTAGATTAGGCCCATGTGACCCTGATAAGGACGGTCCAGCACCTCAAGATGACGACCCCACTATAGGTTCATTACCTCGAACTCCTCATCAGCTTAAACCTTTCAGGTGAAAGGTGAAACATCCATCTGCTTTGGTTTGTGGTTGCTTTGTAGATGTTTCTAATTTCAGTCACATGCTGGTTATAGGTTAGCACGTACCGTATATCTGCTAGTAGTGGCATGTCTCTTATTGACACCCGTTTCTAATAAACGCCAGGTTTGAAAACATCCATCCATCCTCAGCTGCTTATCCTTTTCAGGGTCGCGGGGGGTGCTGGAGCCTATCCCAGCTGTCTTGGGGCGATAGACATGTCACGTCTATTTGTCGTGACATGTTTGAAAACATGTCACGACAAATAGTCTCCAATAGTAGCCGGTCTGTAGTAAACGCCGATCTCCAATGACCCACCGCCTTTTCCATATGCTCCTACTCTTTTTGTACCATCTGGGCTACCGCCCTCCTGCAGTAAATCATACGGCAAATACCTTTTCGTGTCAAAAATGCTTTGTCATCGGATGCTATCACGGAAGGAAGAAAGTCAAAATGTCTATTCTGTCTGAGAAGGGAATGAGAGCCGGTCTCTTTTAAACGCCAGGCCGGCCGAATCATTTTTTTGAAACGCCGGGGCTACTATTGGAAGATATACAGTAGTTTTCTTTGGTTATCCTTTTCTTTAGTTTATACTTAACAAACGAATCTGCTTCATGTCCTTAACGAGCCGGGCGTCTCCGGGCTGGCAGACGCCCGGAAACTGAAGTTTGCACCAACTTCAGTTTTTAAGACTTACAAAATATGTGATTAATACAAAAGTTTCTTTGTGAAACAGAGGCATTAATCACTGTATCTGGTTTAATGTTGGCCAGCAGACCTCAATCTGCAATCAGGCTTCAGTTTTTGTGTTGCTTCCTGCAGGTTAATAGTCCATTTGGATAATAAAACAGGGGGGATCTTATTTCCCAGAATGCATCAGATAATCATCAAATGACGGTTAGTTTTTGATGAGCTTCAGGTTTTCCTGCATTTATAAACATGACCTGCAGATGGGAACTGACATATTGGCCAAGCCTCGAAACGCTGACGGCCATTCCCAAACGGAATCGATGCGTTTGGCGGCTTACAAAGGTTGGCTTCGGCGTTAGTGCCACCATGTTATTTGTTTTGATGCCAGAAGTCACCAAAATTACCAAGCTGTGTCCATACACTGTAGCTGAGAATTGGTGCTAAATAACAGTTTTCTTATTCGCTAAAATTGGAGCACAAACTTTGGTGATGTAACAGCCAACGTTAAAGGATGTGTCATTAAATAAAATCCCTGCCTCTGATGGACAGGCAGACTGTACTTATCCGGCCGTAAACACGTTTATTTCTACTGTAAAATCTTAACATGCGAGTCAGTGGGGACTGAGGCACCCTAGTGGACATCGGAGGAACTGAATTTTTGCCACTTAAGCGATAGATTCATTTTTCCGATTTCAATTTGCGGTCAAAACTAAATGACATTAGAAGTCACTGCTGGTTATTACAGTGACAATATTGTAAATGTTAAAGCTGATGGAAATTATTGGACATTTTACATCCACTCATATCTCTCTCTTTGAATTTTAGCAAGGGAAAAATGTAGAGGGACCAAAAAAAGGTTTTAATAAGTCAGAAGAGATGTGCTCTATTATGTGGAGTGGAAATGACTCCCTGGCTGTCTCTGGTATTGGATTCTTCTAATGGAGGCTGCATCTGCGTCAGCATCCTAATGATGTGGGCTGTCATCGTTTCCAACTCCCTCCTCGGGAAGCCGAGAGGCTCCATCAGCAGCGCTGCTCCCTCCCCTGCTGTTCATTCGGCGTGTGAAATAATCATTTGGGCACGAGCGCGGCTAAATAAGCTTCCTGGTACGTCATCGATACCATCGCTCCTATTGTGTCTGCTACAGGCTTCTGGCCCTCTCTGTCTGTGATCTCCTCATCTTTCATATCCTGTTGAGAACAGAAAAGCAGGCGTAGGGCTCGCTTTGGAAAAAATAAAATTGGGCCGCTCATACGTGCGCTGCTGGTTAATGTGCCTCTGTGGAGAGGTGGATACGGCTCGTCCTGTTGGGGGTGTTTGACGGGCGCAGGCATGGCGGGTTGGGTCATCAGCTGAGTACCCCAGTGAGAGGCTCTGCCCGTGATGGATGATGGGAAAATATAGAGTATAGAGCTGAATCATTTCTTCTTTTTGCATGTCAAACTTTATTCAAGATTTATTAGCTTTTAAGGTTTACATGAAGATTTCCCCATCATGATGAACCCCACTCTGAATGTGGCTCCTCTGGCAGGCTTCCAGCTAAGGTTTAAAGTTAGTGAGCTAACGCTTAGCTAACCAGTTTCTTCTTCTTTGCTTTATCTAAGGTCTTGGGATGAAATCAGGCTATGATTCGTCTCTGGTTAATGTCAGTGAATGTTCATGTCACCACTGAAGTTCCTAAAACCTGCTTTATTTATTTATTTATTTATTTTTGTCCCGTTTGGATCTTTACCTATCAGAATTATTGTGTGAAGGTCAGGAAAGATGCCCAACGGATTTTTTCTCTCAAAAGGACCATCGCCTTAGTGATCCATTTGATTGACCTTTGTTATTATTTATTTATTTAATTTTCATTTGTTACAGACATGATATGATTGGGGGACAGGAAAAGGAGAGAGAGAGAGAAGGGGAGTGAGGGGGAGAAAAACAGAGGGGGAGAGGGACAGAGGGGGAGAGGGACAGCGAGAGAAAGGAAAGAAACAAAAACCCGTCCACTGGATCACCTGTTGGAAAAAGCAAAGGGAAACGACAACAACACAATAATGTACTGCAGAGCAACACAATCTGCGGACCACAGCACTAACAGAGGTTGATGGTAACTACTGAATATTAGTTATGCAGTATGCAGGACTGACAGCACATAGTGTGTTCCAACCCTAGGTCCACAATATAGACTCAAAGACTGGAACAGATGCAGCCTCATGAGGCTGTTTGTGTGATGTGACCTGCTAAGTTTTTACATTTAATGGATTTTGGGGTCTAGCGCGTGATTTAAGGATGCACTGCTGACGTTTTCTCTTCAGGGTAGAGAAGCGAAAAGCGTTAGAGGCAAGTTTTTGGTAATTTTGTGGCATTTGTTGGGTCGAAAAGCTGCACCCTCGAGTGTGTTTATACTTGTTTGGTTGCGAGTTGTTGTGGCGGAGATGAATCTAGTTTTTGGCAGTTGCTGGACGGACTGACTGTGAAATAGCGAAGCGATGATGAAAAGCACCGAGAGCTTGAAATTCAGCTGCGAGAGCATAAATCAGCGAGGCTGTGAGGCGGCTTAGCGTGGAAAGCCTCGCAGAAACTGTGAGCATGTTGTGTAAATAACGCATCACTAAGCTATATCCACGCTCTCCCATCAGGATTGGATGATTTATGAGCTCTGACGTCTTCAATCTACACAACGCTGATTGATCGGAAGCTAATTTTCCATATGTTCTGTCACCGCTGTTATAGATAAGGAAAACATTTCAAACCGTGCAGGAGTGTAAAGGTCAACAGTCTGGAGTTGGAGGTTTCTGAGCTTTCCACAGGTTGATTAAATTCAGCACACGCTCCATCAAAGCTGTATTTGAAAGGCTGACAAAAAAGGAGTTAAGCAGCAGAACAAGTGAATAAAGAAAAGACGGCATGGAGGCCGACATGAGAATCACCGTAAATACAGAGAGAATTAAACTTGAGGAAGAACTGATTCACAGAAACATGCATCCCAATCCTCTGAGCAAGAGAAGAGGATTAAGCTGTCACGTGTCGGCACATTGTGGATTCAAAGGAGGTTTAAAGGGAGTCAAACGGGAGGTAAAAAGACTTTATATCTGTTAGGGCTGGGGGGGTAGGGAGGACTTCTTGAGTTATTGTGACCTCGACTGATCTGGGAGCTGATTGAACTTCCAGATGCTCCGTCTGTGGCTTTATATGACAGATGATTCAGAAATCGACTGTAACTGCAGCGAATCATTTTATTGCCAGAGAGTAATTGACGCGCCAAACTGGGTCCTGGGAAGGATATTAATAACTGGGCTGGAAGGTGCTGTTGAACCGAGGGGAGGCCAAATAAGCCAGTTAGGCTCTCTCTGGGTGAGAAGACGTAAATGTGGTTTATGGCTGAAGCTCTGCTTTGTTCTTTAAAGAAGAACACAGCAGAGCAGGACAGCTTTATGTTACGACGGTGTGGCTAATGCTAGCTTTCACGTGAACACAATGATGAGGTGTCTATAGCATCCAGTTTACACGACGGGAAGCGGCTTCTTCCCGTCGTGTCACGCTGCTTTTTGTCTTTGCCCGTCGACGACCTTCATCATGAACTGGTTCACCCTCATCCTCCTCCATCTGCCGTGTTCTAATGTGTTTGATTTTTCCACCTGGTAAAAAACGTGCTGCTTTGGCCGTAAATTGTAAGAAAATTGGGTAAAATTATTCTGTGAGCTCATTGTGCGGACTATCCTGTGATTGTGAAACTGACACTTCGTCTGAGACTTTCAATTTCCTGCAGTGAATCCCCTGAAGAATCACACATTTCTGTAGTGGATAGTGGAAAAACTTTATCTGCTACTCATTTACGTTCTTTGTAGTATGGATGCCCACGGGGGGAGTCCCACATCTATGCCCTCCTTCACATTTTCCAAACTGTCCACAGGGCCAGATTGGCCGGGGATTCGCTGGGCAGGGAGAGCGGCTCCAGTTGACTCCGCCTCCATTACAACCAACTAGATGTGGAAGTAGTGAACTGTTTTAGTGAAAACGTGAACAATGAGTGTCGTTAATGAGCGTCCAGCTTGAGGGTTACAACAGAAAATCATACATTTATTGTTCTGGCATGTTATAGGAATGTGTGATGCTGCGTGTCTGTGATTGGACAGCCCAGCGCGTGCTCCTGCCTCCACACGACACCTGTTACACTGCAGTAGTGACTGCTGCCGATACGTGTGGAAATGAAACAGTGAAAAAGCCCAGTGTGTCCAGAAAACACATCACATGCTGCCATAAAAGCCCAAGTGTGTCCCTGCCTGTCCGCAGCAGCAAGCAGGTGATCAGAGGAGATGATGGTGAAGTTGAACTTTGACTACAATACAGTTTAATCTGAGCTCAGTGAAGCTCTTTAAACACTTTTCAGTGACGTATCTGTCTCGTAGAGCTGAGCTCCACATAAAGAACTCTGTGCTGATTGTTAATCAATTACAAATCAATATTGTCTGTATGGGCATCATGGAAAACTGCAGTGTTTGGCGATGCGGCTGAAAAAATTGGGTGCACCTAAGAAAAAAGGTGCACCAGAGCCACCGCGGGAAAAAGTTAGTGTAGAGCTCAGATCTACAAACATTCTCCAAACTGAGCGATGCAGTCGCTCCACAGCGACAGAGAAAAGGTTTAGAGAGGGGGTGGAGTCGAAAATGGTCGCCCAGAGCGCTCAACCACTCGAGAACCAGCCAGTCACTGCAGCTGCTTACTACGTGTAAACCACTGCCCCCTGGTGGTGAGCGTTTTAACCTCCCCAGGTCGTAATAACAGAAGGTGTCTTTAAGTCCAGCGGACGTGTTGAGCTGTATCCGTGTAGAGCGAGTGTCCCGGTAGCCTTCTGCCTCCTCCTCATAACCTGCTGTCATGTCAGTGCCAACACAGCCACTGCCTCCTCTTGTTCCCACGGTCGCTCTGTGGAAACACAGGCGGATAAACGTCACGTGCTTTAGCAGGCTGTAAATTCAGGATGACTCTGCTCGTTCATCTTCATTTTACAGGTTTTTGCATCATTGGAATATTGCAGCACGATTTCCACCCCGGTCACGTTCGGTTTGTGTCTCAGCTTATCAGTGGAAATACACAGGAGGAAGAGACGATGTCAATCAATCTGAGTGTATAAAGCTTTTCTTAGTAGCGCACACACTGTGGAGCAAATAGCTGCCGGGGAAAGTGCTCACATTTCTCATTTCTCTGTGTTTATCGTGATGTGACCGAGTCATGTTGGGGAAGGAAATCTCATTTTCTCTGTCGTCTCAGCAGCTCCTTTTAGAAACCGCTCACCTTTCGCCGCCTTACTTTCATGTATTAAACATTTTATTGCCAATGTGTGAATGTATTGTAACTTAATTTTAAAAAGTGAGACCTTCTCTTGCTCTCGCGCTTGCTTCCAACCTTTCGACAAAATCAAAGGATGTGACGGTAATGCTCTCCCCCGAGTGCCTCGCTGCCTCTCTTCTGCTCCGGGATTCAAAGGCAGCCATATTAACTACGTTAGCTTAGAAGCTAACCCAGCTTAGCCCAACGCGGAGCACCAACACGAACTCCACAGCAGGACATTAATCTTCATTCTGCCAGTTGTTAGCTAACAGCATGTCTACTGACGTAGCAAAACATGGTGTTGATCTAAAGCCCCAGCAAAGTTAGCACATTCTTTCAGCATAGCCTAAATTATAGCCAACTGGCTAATCTTAGCCTGTGTTATCATAAGTAAGTAACCAGTACAAAGGATGTGTGTAGCTTCTTCTAACTTAAACTAAAGCCAAAGCCGAAGTGCTTTAAATAAGAACAAAGCAGAGCAGGACAGCTTTACGGTGTGGCTAATGCTAGCTTTCACGTGAACACAGTGATGAGGTGTCTATAGCATCCAGTTTACTGATGTTACACACAGCTCCTTTGATTAAATGTTAGCAACTGCAGAACATATTTGTTCGTTAACACACAAAACCAGAAGGTTAATCCGTGTTGGAATAAAAGAGGAATACGTCTGAAGCTTTGTGCCTCCGAGTCTGATTCACACGTCTGAATCCATCCTCTCTGCTCAATGATAGATTTTATCTTTAATTTAGGCTAATGTGACAGCCGGCATCTGTCCTCCAGGGCTTCCTGCTGGCCAGCTCTCAGTCTTTCCAGAGGCTGATTGTGACCATCAGTACCAGGTGCTGTCCGCTTCTCTTTAATGGAGTTCATTTATCAGGCACACAAGCAGTAATGGATCTACGCTGTCGATAACACCGCCAGCAGGAAGTGGCGCTTGCGATGCCAGTCCCACCGCCACAGCGGCCGAGTGCGTGATTGTTAAAAAGCTCCCCCCCATCCGGCGACCTCATCTCTAGTCGGACGTTTTCAAGTAAGACCTGCACGCAGACGATTGGTTTGAAGAGCCAGCTGACTGTTTCCATTGGTCTTAGTTCTACTCTGCACCTGAACCTAATTTAGACGCGATAAATGGATCTCGGCTTCATATTTTTGGGGACTTTTGTGGTCTATTTAGGACTGCTGGAACCCCATCTTTATTATTACCTGAATAAATACCTCAGATTTCTCACATTTGAAATTTAAATTGAAAAAAAGATGACTGAACATCGGGGAAACATTTGGGGAAATTTCTGAGGACCTGTGAAGGTGCAGGGAAGCATCTCCCTCACTAAGGTGAAGCACACACTCGCAATGTCTGACAGGAAGTTTTCATTTGGTTACGCTTTGGTTTAGGAGTCCACTAACCACGCTCTCTTTTGAGTTCAACTTCCTGAAGGCCTTCTTCATGGAGTGCACACATGACTATGGGCTGAGGAATTCCCTAATTAACCACCGTTAGTGGGGTAAACCATCAGAGGAGAGCTGGGCTGAATCTTCAGTTTGATTTAGTTAGTTTGTATATTATGTAGCTGGGGTTCGTTTTGTAGCCAGATGTATGCGGGGTGTGTTCAAATAAGCATTTAATGTATAGCTTTTTTTGTAGTGTGTAGGGGGAATCTCTTAAATGTTATTGGTGGTATGATTTGTGCCTATTTAAGGAGGGTTTTGGGGGGGTTGAGCTGTCCATGTTTAGACATGCTGTGTTAAAGTGTTAAAGCACTGGACTTGTAAGAGAAACACAATCCGAGGTCAGGAAAACGGCTGAAGGCTGGTGTGGTTGTTTCTTTGGTCGTCTGGTCCACTTCACATTACCTCGCGACCGCTACAGGACCGCTAATCCAAGTCTTTCCTCTCTTCATTGGTTATCATCAGTGAGGAGATGAGTGACTCGATCCACTGAAAAGTGTGTCAAAATGTTCTTTCCTTGCCCGACAAAGGTAGGGAAACAAAAATACCACATATGCACACTGGCCATGTTTCAACAATCCAACGTTCTTGTTGCTGTTGTTGTTGTGCAGTCTGCACACCGACACACCCTCGCGCTTCTTTATAAGGAAACACATTTCCTTTGCATTGGATCGTGAAGGGGTTGAATAGAAGAGTCCAAAGAGGAAGTACCAACTTTAAGATTTCACTAAATCTGGTTTTAGGAAAACCTGCTGGTCTGGGGAAAAACGCGCCACCTTTGCACCGGAAAACGAGACGTTGTGAGTGACAGCCTCAGTAACACCATAACCCCTGTGCGTCACGCACCACCTCCAAAGTACATCTTGTGCGTAACTGAGACTCTCCAGCAGCTTTGACAAAACAACATTATTTCAAACCCACGGGATGATAACGACCTGCTAATGCATACATAAAAAGCTCTCTTCTTTCAGGCTGCTGAAGCGCTGAATCATTCTCTCTGAGTTTGTCATCTGCAGCAGTCATAATTCTTGGATGTTTGACAGATTTTCTTTCTGCTTCTTTTCTGCACATATTCATGTGGAGAGTTTAAAAAGCTGTTTACAGTTGTCATTAATTTATTTCCTCCACGGGGGGAAAGAAAACGTATTACAGGAGCATACAGAAACTCCTGCAGGTGAAAACGAACCAGCCGAATACTTCAGGACTATACTGAGTTCACTCAGGAGAATCGGGGCGTTGTTCTCACCACTGAAAAAATACTTTCGTTTTTTTTCCCGTCTGTGATTTACCTGTTAAAAATTCACACCCTGTGTTGTTGTCTTGTTGGTTCAAACCAGGGCTGGGCAAAACGATTATGTTCCGAATCGATGAATCATGGTGAATGAGAAAGGTGACTGAAAAGGAAAAACCCAATGCATCATGGGAGTCCCCCAGCAGTCTGAACCTATCACAGCATCACTAAGGGAGGATTCAGGGTCACCTGATCCAGCCCTAACTATATGCTTTAGCAAAAAGGAAAGTTTGAAGCCTGATCTTAAAAGTAGAGATAGTGTCTGTCTCCTGAATCCAAACTGGGAGCTGGTTCCATAGAAGCTGAAGGCTCTGCCTCCCATTCTACTTTGAAATACTCTAGGAACAACAAGTAAGCCAGCAGTGTGAGAGCCAAGTGCTCTAATGGGGTGATATGGTACTACAAGGTCATTAAGATAAGATGGGCCTGATTGTTTAAGACCTTGTATGTGAGG
>VURO01045605.1:0-13569 GCA_015108175.1 Pelvicachromis taeniatus | reverse complement strand
TTTTTTTTTTTTTTTTTTTTTTTTTTTTTTTTTTTTTTTTTTTTTTTTTGTGGGGGGGGGTTGGGGGGGGGGGGGTCTACTCTTTGGTCAGTATGATGTCAGTAAGAGTAGATATCCTTACTGTGGTCACATCAGGCGTCTTTTCAAGATTCTTATTCGCAAAAAGCAACCATCACAAAAAAAAGTGGGTCCTCAAAGTGAGAGTAGCTAAAAGGCCTTTTAGCAGACAGTGAGGAGTTGCATCATGGTTCAGTTAAAATAGACGAGGATTATTTTGAACTGTGAATCATACAAAGCTACCCTGGGAATAAAAAAATATCAGTGGAAATGAGCACAATATGGGCCCCCTTTAAAGAGATCATTCTCGACATTTGTGTAAATGTACAGTATTTACAAGGTCAGAAGCGACACAGTCTTGATTCAAATTTGGCATTGAGTCTCCTAGGCCTCATTTAAGAATAGAATAGAATAGAATAAACCTTTATTATCCCACGAATTAGAAATTTGGGTTAGGGGTTAACCCTAACCCTATATACAAGTAACAATGTACAGAAATATGTATGGAGATTGTATGGAGATATGTATAGAATGTACAGAGATATGTACACATGTGTGTGTGTGTGTGTGTGTGTGTGTGTGTGTGTGTGTGTGAGGGGGGGGTGATTCAGGTGAGATGTATGGTGAACAAACAAGCTGATGAGTGGGATAACCATGGTAAACTGTGTTATAGAGTCTTTCTTCTTGCATTAGTAGCACACAGAAGAAAATTGTTATAATGGAAAAAGACTCCTGTGCTATCACAGTCATCAGAATCAGACAGCTAATGAACATCAGAAAAAATAAACTTAGCAACCAAGTAAGGAGATGTGTGTTTGGTTGATGATTTCTCTGTTGTAACAATGCTTCTTAGCAATTGATCTTGGAAAAAGGGACAACCCGTTTATTTCATTAACTGGTGCCACATTCATGGGTTGAGCAGCAGAGTTGAGTATGTGGGTTGTGCTCATGAAAAACTTGACAAATCTTCTTTGTTAATCTTCTGTTAATTTGTTGTGTGCTTCTGGTACTCCAGGTGAAAACAATCAGGTTATTAGCATCTGATCAGCCACACCTGTGAGTCTGGCTCCTGCCACAGTAATCAGTTGGTGTTTGTTCTGATAAGTGTTAGTTCTGAGCATACCATGTTTGATAGGATCTATGCCATAGAGCAACTTCAAGCAAGTGTTCTACAAAATCAAGTGTCAGCATCTGGAGTGAGCCTTGGTACCATCGTCAGACTGAAGGCCAAGTTCCATATAACAGGGAATGTCAGAGACAGACTGTGAAGTGGATGTCCCAAGCAAAAACACCATGGCTGACAGACCAGAGCATCTGGAACAGACTGCACACAGTCAATCTCCAGGCTCAAAGGTCTGCCAGGAGACCTGCCATGACTGTCCTTCACTGTTAGGTCCATTTGTGGTGGTGTCCACTGAAACTTGAGCATGTGGAGGAACGTTGTGTTGGGCTATGTGCAATGATTCTACCTACAAAAGCTGGATTGCTGGGTCAACATATGAAGAAGATGCGTGGAACGCTATGCTGGTTGCTGCACTGATAGGGTAACAGCTTTTGGTGGAGGCAGTCTGATGGTGTGGAGCAGCATCTCCCTCACTGGAAAAACAAGGCTTATCATCAATGCAGAGAGACAGAGAGATATCAAAATTTTCAGAGACTACCTCCAGAATTTTGGATTAAAGAGTAGGGAATGGCCTGTCTGCAGTCCTGACCTTAACCTTATTGAACACTTTTGACCAAACACAAATTTCTTTGTTTTTCTGCTTAGTTTGATAAGTCTCGGATGTCTGTGGCTTCCATATACATTGATAAACTATGTTAATGGTATTTCCTGTTCTGAAAATACAGAATAACACCCCCTTAATCTTGACGATTTAGTTATTTATTCATAGTAACTATTGCAATAGCAGGTCTATCTAAGGTCAGAACAGGGTTGTTAGCAGTATGTATGCTGTATGCTTCAGTTCAAAATAGATCCCAACAAAAACATGAAAACGTGTTGAGCCGATCTGTACGCCCTTTAAATCCGTTTATATCACATTTATAGCAGGACGGTGAACAGGACATCAGGACACTGAAACTGTTACAGCTACATTGACCAGAGCTACCATTATTTTCCCTCCTGTTAGATGCCGAGCTGCCCTTTGTGGAGTAGGCCTGTCAGTGCAAAGATGGTATATGATTTTAAACGGGCATGCAGTGAACTGTTCTGTTTACCAGCTTAAAATAAAGCCTCACTGCCCACCGAGCTTCAGTGTCTTTTCGCTCCAGCAGAGGTCCTCCGTGATACAAGACAAACTCCTGCTTATAGATGGCACGCTGGCATCTTAGTCACTGTGCCGTGTTTCCATTTAGAATCCACTTTAAGACGACTGGAATTAGCTGATGAAAATCCAAATTAATAAGGTAAGACAAAAAACATTAACAATCGGGTTATTTCAACGCGCTCAAACTTTTACTTTTATGTGTGAATCTCACTCTAATTTCAGCACATTTGCCTGTCAGCGGCGTGACAAAAACATTGTGTGTTTGGAGAATCTGTAAACGTTACGGCATGAATGGCATTTAAAGCGCCAGCATCGAATTTCAATCAGCCTCAGTTTCAGCACCATGGAGAGCCATCAGTCCCTCACAGCAAGTCAGCAGACTGTGTTTACCTTCATGTACAGGTTTGAGTCAAAAAAAAAAAACAAAAAACCCTGTATGCGTACAACAGATGACATTTTTATATTTGGTATTTAAATGGTTTTAACTCGTGTCCGCTGCGATGATTTTAAGGAATATCGCAAATGGTTGCAGGGAATGTAAAATCTTATTGATGCATGAAATGATTTCGATTTCTATAAATGGCCTGATAATCAATGGAGGACGGTATTATTTAGCATACTATTGCATCATGTGCATTTCTAAGAATAATGTATAGAGTGTATGTAAAATTGAAATGTGGACAGCACGCGGTGTACTGCTGTACAAAGTCCATATCACTACACGGTGGGGGGGCTTCAGTGGTTAAGTAACGCCCCGCTCGTTATGTAACACACTTGGGATCGCGGGCACATTATTGCGCGCGCACAGTCAGTGGTCGCACTTCTTGCCCAATCGCGTGCGTCGTCAGTCTGCACTCAGCTCTCATCCGCCCGACATCGACACAGCAGCGCGCAGGCTGGCACCACCAGCAGAGGAACGACCCTTTGTGCTTCACCCAAACTGACGCGCATCCTTCTGAGAGACATCGCCGTCTAACGTCACCGTCCACCATCCAGGCAAGTGTTGTTGTGTTTTTGATCCTCTCATCGAAAACGGTGTCGCATCAAACGCGTGTTAGCCTCTAAAAAATGTCCCTTAAAACTATTTTTAGGAATGGCAGCAGGTGGGGAGGGGTGGAGGGAAGAGCTGTTTACAAGTTCATGAACGAGTCTTCTTTAGATTTTTTTTCCCCCTTTTAAATCAGGGTGTTTTTGACTGCGCATAAATATGACATATATTGGATGCTGCTGGGTGAAATCTGTCCACTCCAAGCTTGAAGTTGTTTACAGACGGAGACGTCCTGTAGCTGACTCCGCACGTCGTTATTCTGGAGACATATCAGCGCCTCAGGAAAACATTCCCAGAAACTGCGGGGGCGCCAGATGAAACAAAACAAAATCCCACGGCTGAATGCGACAGGATAAAAATGTAAATGGGGTGACTATTAAGTGGTAATATGAAAAGAGCCGCTGTATTTGTTGGATGGATATCATCTAAATAGGCTTAATAATGCTCTTAAATAATATTTTTAAAGAAAGGAAAGGAAAAATTGATTTTGAAGGCAGATGTGGTAAACAAAGGGAGGCTTGTAAACACATGGTGCGCTGTCCTGGGGTTTATTAATGATGGTTTAAACGGGTGCCCAAATCATCTCCTTTATTTTGGGTGTGTTGACAGCACTGGAAAGACACATGCAAACAAAAATGATCGCCACGATATGGAGAATAATTTTGTTGACTGTGGTTTTCTTTTGCATAATCAGATCTTCTGTATTGACAGGAAGCAATTTTACCAAAAGTCACTTTTAGTTTCAGAATCCTTCATGCTGAAGGTGAAAGTCACTTCCCAGCACTGACATCATGCATTGATGATGCTGCCTGTTTTAAGAGTTAATGGGCTTAAAATAACTTGCAGGTATGACATGTGACTCAGCAGAGAGAATGAAATCATTCCATGAAATCTTTCCTTTTTTTTTATTTCAGCAAAGGGGGGGGGGGACAAGAGTCAAACATCAGCTGGTTTTCACAGAAATCATGCAGTTTAATGCCTCAATAATAAACACAGCAAAGGTACCGACTGCATTATATTAATGTCAAAGTGGAGTAAGAAGCTTCGCATTAGTTCATGTGTGTCATCGCCATTATGAATAAACACATACTCTGGGATGGATTAAGGGAATTATTATTGACGCCCACTCCATGCTGTTTTAAAACAACACCATCTGGATGAGGAGAGTGGCTCCAGTGGAGGCTTAAAGACTTGTTTACTTATATCCCACTGATAGTTCTTATAAAACATCCTTTCCCAGTTCATTTTCTTACTAAATCAGCACCCTCCCTTGAAGTTTGTTTGGGATACTGTTTTTTAATTATTATTTGTTTTTTTGGATTGATTATGGTTCATATGCATATGTTGTTTAAGGGAGGCTTTGCAGCAGGTAGGACGTTCTTAGCCTCTTACTCAGCAGGTAGCCAATCAACTTTGTCTAGGGACAAGTAAAGGATCAAATATATGGGTGCAAGTGGCAAGACTTGGCCACAGTCAAATAATCAAATCAGGTATACCACAGATGGATGGGCAGGAATCTATGTCAATACAATGTAACACAATACTACAAAAAGTAAAAGAAAGTAACCAGCAAATCTCTTTAGTTCATTTAAGCAGGAGGCTTCAGTGCATAAGCTTATTCTGAGATGTTTAACACTGTGACAAAGAGCTATATATTTGAACAGTCAATCTACACTGAAAGTCCTTGTAGCTCATCGTTAAGCCAGAACACTCAGAATCATCAGCAGACTGTCAGAATCCACTGAGACCACTCTTTTTTTTCCAGCCAACTTATTAAGACACTACATTCAAAACTGAAAGACCTCAGCCTCCAAGAGGCACCAGAAAGGAAGTCAAAAGATCAATAAAGTCATGTCGGGTTATTTTCAGGGAACCATGAATTCCTTTGCTTTGCATAATGTCAGTCCATTCGGTGACATTGCAGCCAAAATTTGTCATCCTGATAGCAGTGCTTCCTAAAATGAAATAATCATTGGTATTGTCATGACAATTTGCCTTGTAGTTGTTTAGACAACACATTTCAGTCAGCACAAAAACTGTCAGACAGGCCGACACCGCCATCCACATTTCTTCTTGACCACACCCTGTTTTACTGAAAAATCACACATCTCATCTTCTCTGCTCGGCTCGTGTCAGCTCATCTACATCTACCACCCTTCTATGCCTTACTCATGTTTCTCTTTTATTGTTTGTTTCACATTTAAAGCCACAGTTTAAAAGAAAATCCTATAAAAATATAAATATCCATTGATCTCATAAAATCAGTGGAGCGATGCTCCGTGAACACTCCGTGAGTACACAATGTTCATTCAGTCTGAGGAAAGCATCGAGCAGCTGAATGGTACCTCCCCTTCATCACTTCCAGATTTTTCCTCAGCGAAAGGCTGAGCAGGATGAGCAGCAGAAGCCTTCACTCTGTGCACATTCATACATAACTGGTCCCTTCTAGCTTGACTCCTTCGCACAGCTTATTCCCTTCAGTTGCTATGACTGTTGCTAGGGCACGGCAGCAGTCGCCCGGCCCTGCTTGGTGCCTATAATCTGATTCTGCCATGCTATTGCACCAGGCTGTTGTGTTTTACTACAGGGAAGGATGAAACTGTGGATGCCTGAAAACCAAAAGAATGAAAGTGTAAGACAAAGTGATGCAGTACAATTCAGAACACATCAGTCTATTTTTGAAGAAGATGGAGGTGGAGTTTGAGTCCCGAGACTCTGTGTTCTAATTTTGCAGTTCACTGTGGTCCTTGGTGGGTTGGAAAGGAGGATTTTGCACACTTCTGGGTGACTTATTAAAGGATATTAGGTCGTATTAGGTTCTTAGCTTTGCAAAGGCAGGTGATAAAAGTACTTGGTTTTTTTAATGTAGGAGGGGGGAAGGTGATCTCAGAGTCACAGGATGTGACAGCAGCACACAGACCCTGGGGTCAATGACATAATTCCCAATGCCAAACAAAAAAAAAAGAGAATCTGTATGCACTTATGCAACTGACCCCCTTACACGAGGCCGCTGAGAGACAATCAACAGGCAAGAGGAAGTAAAGTAATTGTATAAAGTTTATTCAAGTATGAGAGAAGATCTGCATTATTTAGCTTTAGAGCATCAATAAAAAATGCTTCTCTCTTGTTGTGCATGTACAAAAAAAAAAAAAAAAGTTCAGTGTTAGACCAGAGTTTCTCTTTGCTTTGGCTTCTGCTTGAAACCCTTTTATAGAAAAAGAAGCCACAGCATCGCCACAGCATCCATTAGATTTCATTGATTGAAGCACTTAGTGTCATTTGGCAGGCAGCCCTGCACTTTTTGCACAGACAGCTGATAAGCAGAGTTAGCATGGCCTCATCTACTGTATTGCTGTGCTTCATAGCTATCATTTTAATCTGGGATAACTTTGTTGAATAATACAAACATGAAGAGATTGCTCTTTATAGATGCATCTGCACAGAGACCGAACTGTAAAACCACAAGCAAACCGAGTTAAAGATCCAGTGTGTAGAATTTAGAGCTATTATCATGTCTAACTACAGACTGTGCTTATTTGTAGGTTTAAAATGAGCCTTTTATAGGCAGCACATCTTATTATTATAATCCTGGCTTGCTGCACATGTTTCTAGACACGTTTATGACCCTTATGAGCTCTCCATCATGCTTGGAAATGCAATGCATTTTGCAACGTGAAGCCATTAAATCTCACAGAGTGTTCCTTTAATTTATTTACAATCAGTTTCTGCCATATGTTTTTTTGTTTGTTTTTTTGTTCAGGGTTAGGGTAAAACTTACATTTTCTGAACTTTGATTAGCATCATTATGTAATAGTTTTCCTGCACAGATAAAGACATTTCAACTCATACCCCACCTGCCTGTATTGCTCACTGGCAAACATCAGCATGCTAACACAGTAAACAGAAATGCTAAACTCCTGTACGTTAACATTAGCATGCTTGTACATTGACACTCTGCAACCATTAAGATACTTACATAGATGTAGACTCGTGATTCTTTTTATATAATCTTCTTTAATTTGGATTTTCTCTGTAATTCTTTGGCTTCATTTGATTGTTTAAAGGCTGACTAATCCTGATATGAAAAGGTAGCCCACTGTTTATTTTTAGCTTTTTTTTTTATTATTTGTTTCCTGTGTTGGGCCAAGGCTGCCTTCAGGCTTCTGGTGCCATCTGTACCAGGCAGCGTGCGTGCGTGCGTGCATGCGTGATTTAATGGTGTAACAGAGTTCAGATAGAGAGCCTTTGTTTATTATGAGTTTGACTTCCAAATCAAAAGTCTTATCTATACACAGTCCACAGGAATGTGACTTACCTGTTTTTTTCCCTCTTCTTTCACAGACGAGAACTCTGCTTGAAGTACAATGGGACCATTCCAAGAATATGAGGCGAGTCTCGAATGCAAAATACTCTCACAATATCTTTAGAAAGAGGGTTTTTTTTACCCAAAAAATAAAGATAAAAAAAATAATATCTGCAATCTTACAGTTATTATCATAAGATAATTAATGACAAATATGACCTGAATGTTTGGTAATTCAAAAGAAAAAACATAGGTATCATACATGCATTACATCAGTGCCTCCTGCTCTGATAAACAGGAAAACAAATCACCACAGAAAGGGAGCCCCCGCAGCCGCATCCCACGTCTGGTCCTCCATCCTTTCCCACCAAAAGACAAGGGATCGCCTCAGTCTGATTCCCCTTTTTCAGAGGAGGAGGGCAGGGAGTGTGACATCAGCTCTGAGCACTCCAAGAGGACCATCAGCACCAACAGTTTTTGTTCTGGTAAGAAGCTCAGCTCCAGGGCAAGGGCAGGACATGCCTAATATAAACTGAATGTGACTGGTGGTCAGATGATACATTTTATTACAAGACTACAATGCAAACATTTCACAAATTTTAAGTAAAGGATGCATGCTCAAAAAGAAAATGCATCGTTGTTTGGTTTTCTCCCAAGCTAGCCTCTATTAAGAAAGAAAGCAAACAATGCCAAGAGTGAATGTGTGTGACCGGAGAAACTATTTGACAGCTACTTTCTGGCGATGAGCCATTGTAAAAGCTGTTGTGCTCTTTGCCAGAGAGCAAACTTAAGCTGCGACTGAGTGCTTATGCTCGCTGCCTGCCCTGAGCTGCCCATTCTTGGCTATTACTGTCTGTGTGCCTGTCTACAATAGATGACACCGGCTGCCCCACTAGTCAGTCTGTGTCCCCCTCCAAAACCCCGTCAGGCTCAGAGCAGAGTGCCCACGGATCGCCGATACTCCCAGAGCGCAAGACCAAAGTGAAGAGGGTGAGAGTGATGGCCGAGTGGAGCGGTGAAGCACGGAGCACGCCGAGGCACAAGAGGGAGCTGAGGTCGGCCATGAAAGCCAGAGGTACAAAAAGAATAATGTGAAAAATAGAAAAACTAAATTTCAGATAAAGCTGACTCAGGCCAAGAAATCTTGCAATCTTCACCTTAGCCCTGCACTATTGTCATATGATCCTAAGGTTTGATTCTGATACCAACCATGAGTTTTGTTTTTTTCTACTCACAGACTTCTGTAGTGCAGTAGAGTTATTGCATAACAGTTTCCCACTCTGGGATGCAGCTGCTTACTAAAAAGAAAACCGTGAATGGGAGAAGAGCCATTTGTGCATCTGTTCTCTTTTTTTTCCCCCAGAAAATTACAAATTTTCTCTTATAATCTGAGGGAAGGGGTGGGAAAACGCTTGATTATGAATCAGACTGAGCAAGAACACTGATTGGTGGGGTGAAACGTTTGGGAGCTTAACCAATTAGGCTGATTAGAAGGAAGTCAGATCACTGATTGAAGGTGCACAGACTCTTAGTTGTCTCACAAAGTGGTGGAGGATCACTGAGATTTGTTCAGTTTTAATTGTCACAGTTGTCACTGGACACAGTAATATGGTTTTGTTTAATGGAAAAAGACGCTTCTCGGGTATGACTCTGATTTCAGTTTTGAATCACTGAAACTCTAAAATGATGACCTGCTTTTGTTCTGCTTCCGTTACTGAGCTCGCTGATGTTTTTCGTCACAGTGCCCAGGCTGCACATCTTTGTCCTGCTGCATCAGGACAACAGCAGAGAGAGATTGCGTAAGACTGGATAGTATTGGCTAATTGTGGAGTTCCAGTGGTATTTATGATGATATGGTTCATTGTTGGCTAAGCATTAGTACAGATCGCTCATAAATCTTGATGGAAATCCTGTTTAGAGATATGAACACCATAATCCTGCAGTGGTTGATGGATGAAGGATTGTTTATGATTAAAAAACAAATGGTTTTTCTAATGCACAACAATAAGCTGAACTCAATTCTAAAACTCAAATTAACTTGGGCTAGGGTTTAAAGGCAGGAGTCATGTGACTAGCTGGTAACTGTTGGCTTCTTTTAGCAGGAATTTAAGCAGGCATCCTTTTTTTTTATTTTTTTTAAATTCTTATAAAATTGACTCTTATTAAATTATGTATAACCCAGAGTGTTGCTGGACAAGTATAGTGGTGATCCAAAAAAGCTGTACTGTCTTTGTGGATCCAGAGAAAGTATATAATGAGGTACCAAGAGAGAAACTGTGGGACTGCATGAGGAAGTCGGGTATGGCAGAAAAGTTTGTCAGAAATTGGTGAGACAGTGTGATGTAGGAGTGACAGACCAGTTCAAGGCAGAGATGGGATTGCATCAGGGTTTGGCTCTGAGCCCCTTCTTGTTTGCACTGGTGAAGGATGGGTTGACAGATGAGGTCAGGCAGGAATCTCTGTGGACTATGATGACTGGAGACAACACTGTGGTCCGTAGTGAGAGTAGGGAGGAGGTAAAAGAGTCTGGAGAAAAAAGGAATGAAAGTCAATAGAAGCAAGGCAGACAATGCGTGTGAATGAGAGGGAGGTGCATGAAATGGTGAAGATGCAAGGAGCAGAGGCAGTGAAGGTGGATGAATTTAAATACCTGGGCTCAACCAGCCAAAGCAATGGACAATGCACAAGAGGGGTAAAGAACAAAGTGCGGAAGGAGATGAGTGTTTGGGATAATTTGTGACAGAAGAACTGCAGCTAGAGTGAGAGGGAAGGTTTTCAAGACTGTAGTGAGAGTGCCTATGATGATATGGATCGGAGATGGTGGCAACAGACAGAGCTGGACATGTTCAGATTTTTCAGTGGGGGTGACCAGAATGGATAAGATTAGAAAGGAGTACATTAGAGGGACAGTCAGGCTGCTTGGCGACAAAGTTGACATAGTTTGGGCATATGTAGAGGAGGGATAGTGGCTATATTGGACAAAGAGCCAAAGCAGCCAAAAAAAGAGAATTGCGTAGAACCCACATTTTTACACTTACAGGAATCAATCAGTGTTTTTGCATCACTAAAGATGACTGTTCAGCAGATTGTTTTATCCTGTTGGGACATTGTGCATTGTTTTGTGTTGTTTTTTCCTTCCTTTAGGTAGTGAGGCGGACTTCAGCTCTTCCAGCAGCACAGGCAGCCTAAAGAACAGGGAGGGTCTCCCCTCCAATTCGGTTGGAAAGAAAGCTCCTCCCCGCAGGTATGAGGTTTATTATGTGCATCATGAATCACTAACAGGCTTGAAGTTGAGTTTTCAAGACATGCATTATCCAGCAAGACTGCAGTGTTTTAATCTTTTCATGTTAAGTCGCAGCACTCACATCAGGCCACTTCCAGTGTTCAAACCAGCTGGGAGCCCAGCAGCCAACAGAGATGCAGAACTCTACGCTCCCTACCGAACTCCTCCAAGAGCTGCCTCCTCAACCAACAGCAGCAGCTGCACCTCCAGCCCCACTTCTAGGTAATAAACAGATTTCATGCTCATTTGCCCTTTTCTCTTTAATTCCTGTTAAATGTGATTGAAATGCAAACAGGTTTTGTTTTGTTTTTATAGGAGAAGCAGGTAGTTTTTGGAGACTGTAGAGGTTTAGGCTGTAGCTCGGGCCATGTGCTGTGTAACCACTAGTGAGTGGGTGGCTGGATTAGGCTCAGACAGTTATCATTTCCTCTCTTGCAGCTGGCTGGGATTATATTGGTCATGATTTGGCTGTAGCTGGGATTAATGGGGATTTAATATAGCAAATGTCTGAATATGGTAGCCAGACAGTGACCCTTCTGACTGGGTCTGATTTGCAACTAGAGCGAATGCACTTTGCTTTGGCAAAGAGAACAGAGTCATAAAATCATTATACAACAGAACACAGTTGCCTGAATCTTAAATGTTTGCTAAAACTGAATTTCTAATGTGGTGCTTAAGGCCACAGATTATTTGAAAGGCTTTATGTTAGTTTGCATCTCAGCCAAAATCCCCTCTCAGGAGCGGTCCAAATGATAAACACTCAAGGCTTTTAGTTTCGTGCAGACACAGAATCTGCCTGTTTTCTATGCTCACTGCTTCCATAAGTGTATAATAATCCAGTCCTGTCACTCTGATGTGCCGTTTGTCAGCATTCCTCTGCCTGGCTAAGTGTCATGTGACATTGCTTCGCCCTCACATGCTGCCGTCTCCAGGGCTGTGTCTATTTCTGGCAGGGATGCAGCATATTTGCATCAAAGCCTGGTTGCCTGGTTGTATCCCAGGTTGCTAGGATATCAAGCTGGTGAAAGAGCAGGGCTTAAATGCTGCTTTACATATCATCCAAATCCACGAACTTTAAAAAATGTTATATCTTAAAAAAAACAAAAAAGAGGGGGACATGAATCATTTTTATCAGTTTTCTTTGAGCAAGATGACACAGGTATTTAAGGACATGTAGGGTACATTTGCATCTGCTAATTCAGTTTGCTGTCGATAAAGGCCTTTTCCACTAAGGTGATTTCTTTGCTAGCTAACTCTGCTTGTATTCAGCATTTTAGGATTTTAAGTCTGTTGCCTGCATGCCTGTAATCCTGTGTCAGACAGTAATTCCAGGCTTCAGGGAGCATCTGCCCTGACAGCACTTCGAACCAGACTAATTACATTCTGTGGGGAGAATTTAGCTTAAGTTTTAAATTGGTTTGTTTTCTGCAGCTGTTTAAATGTCTACTTGATGAATGACAGACAATCAGTTCCCGAGGTGTAAACATCCACCGGCAACCTCATTTCTCTTTCTCCTTCTCTGTCTGCCCAACAGAAGGGCATGTCTGGGCCGCTACCATTCATGTGGCGACAACCATGGAATCAGGCCCCCAAACCCTGAGCAGTACCTCACCCCTCTACAGCAGAAGGAAGTGGCCATCAGACACCTGAAGACCAAACTGCTGGAGTCTGAGAACAGAGTCCATGACAGGTTGGCAGCACAGTGGCTCCTCATGTACAGCTGTTCAGTTTTAAGACAGGATGACAGAAATCATACAGGGGGGGGAATGTACTGCTGTGCTGATGTAATGCTTGCATGCTGCAGTTCTGCTCACCATTAGCATCTTGTGAAGTCTAAACCCTCTGGAAAATAGTGTTGCATAAGATTTTTTTTTTTAAAACGTCTTGCAAGACCTAACTTAGCAAAGCATACTTTTAAAGAGTGTTTCTTTATTCCTATGCTGCGCTTCTAACAGTGACAGATTAAACCATGTCCTTGTCACGCATTAAGTATGGGACTGTGGTCAATTAGTTTGGCATGAAGACTCGAACAGGAAGAACAGGGCAAATATGAAAATACGCTATTTTTATTTTGGGTGAAATTTGAGTGATTTTATTTACTTTACTACAATTGAATGTATACTAAGACAAAAAGCAGGCATAGTAAGAAATCAATAGACTGGCATTGTTGGAATTGGATGGGTCAAAGTGTGGTAGCTAAATTTCAGCAGCCGTTCCCAAAGTCAAGAGTGTTGCGGTACACTTAAAAACCAAGGAATCCCATGGGGCCCGCTCGATCTTAAATTTTCACTCTTATCAAAATACAAGACAAAATAAAATTTCCTTAAATTTTATTCAAATACCATAAACAACACAGGCTGCTTTCAATTGATAATGCTACCCAGTCATATGTCAAGTGTTAAGGCCCATGTGTGGCCCAACTGCCACTTTGACACAAACTTCAAGACGAGCAGTAAATTTAGGTCAGAGTAATATTACACACTGACCTCCTATTCATTTTTATATATATATATATATATATATATATATATATATATATATATAAAAATAAATAAATAAATAAATGCGCAACTGTACATGCTTGTCATTTCAAACTGAGTGGTTATTACTG
>VURO01045602.1:0-15491 GCA_015108175.1 Pelvicachromis taeniatus | reverse complement strand
AAACGAATGCACCATTCCGTTTTCCAGGGTGATCCGGTGGGACAGGGTGGGTTGGGAATAGCCTATCTTTGTGGTAGAGGTGTCCCAGTGGTAAGACTTATTATTATTTCTTTCTTTTTAAGTATATTTCAATATCGTTTGATAATAGATATAGATAAAATCTCACCTTCACCTTTTAGGCACTTTATTGGTATATTGTTGGTTTGTGTATGTCAGATTGGTGATTGTTACAGTTGCACATTTTGAAATATTAAGTTGAAATATTGGTTTACGGGATGTACAATGTGGGATATCAAGTATCCCACATTGTGGGGTAATATTTAGTACACAAACACGTCTAATAATGATTGACTATTCCTGAAATTGTGGAGATGTTAGCCTTTTACACAGTAAGGTTACAGTGAGATACAAATAATATCAAGCTAACCTTGCCACAATGTCTTCCCCCTGTTTTATATCAGTTTCTACTACAAAACGATGGACGAATGTCCATTGACTTTCATTACAAAAAATACGTGCATGTCCCAAACATGGAAAAGCATTTCAGTTTCAGCTTTTAAGCATTCACACAGCATTTTCCCTGAGAAATGCACATTTCTCTAGTTACCAAAAGACATAGCAGGAATTAGCAGAAATAGTAGAATAGTTTAAAATTTGAATGGTGAAAATAACACAAAAATTGTGGAAGTAGTTAAAGGCCAAAAAACGGAGCAACTAGAATACTGTATAAAGAGAAACAGGAACTCATTGGGTGAAAATGAGTTCAAGTCAACAGAGATCCCATCAAGAATGAGGCATCTTATCATCAGGGCTATTACACATGAACCTTGTAGCATCTAAAATGAATGTCTCAGAACCGAGACGACACTGAGCATCAAGGCGAAAAGCCTCCGCACTCCAAAAAGATGTCCGTCTGCAGTTTGTTGAAGTCACATGAACAAGGCCAAACAATGTTTTGTGAATACATTAGTTATAATTTTCTGATTTGGAATGAAAAGCCACAGCATTCCAACATAAAACTGTATCCTACCAATAATGGTGGTGTTTGTTAGATGCATCAAATCTTTTGGGCCGGGAGCATGTCATCAGTGAACCCAAACTCGAGAGCATAAGATGACTCTTTATTGTCATTGCACAGTCATACTTACACAGTCGTACAATAGTACAACAAAACTGGAATAGTGGGTCATACAGCAAGAGAGCAACATTTCCTCTATCTGCACGCTCTATAAGCCCCTACCCTTCAGCTACTATGCCTTCCAGTATTTCCAGTGAGAATGTTTGCCGTGGTGATCAGCATACTAGCAGCTCAGGAAAAGCTTTAAGAAAAACAAAAGACAGAATGCAAGCCACTGACTCAGCCTCAGGACTCTCCAGATGTCAGTATGACTGAAACCCTGTAGGATGAGCCAACCCGAGGAGGAACCAATGTTCAACCCACAGGATCGAGAGTAGTTGAAATATTCGACATTTCTGCATAAACATGAATGCAACGCCATCAGATTTTAGTCCTAGACGTCCTAGAAAAAGACAAGCCAACTAATAAAAGGAAATTAAAATACTGGATGTTTTGTTTATTTAAGAAAAGGATCCAATGTTATTATTTTCTGTGAGGGCAACAGTTTAAGAACCTTTGCTTTTATTATTTGGCGTGATCCACTTTTAGTCCGTTATAATGCCCAGAAAACATTCATGATGTTGGCGAGTTTCCTACCATAAACACTTCACTTTTGTCTTTTCACAACATTTCTGTTGGATTAAAGACTTTGACTTGGACTTTGTCGTGGATGACTTTGTTCATTTTGGCTTTTGATTTGCTCTTTGGGGACGCTGAATGGGAAACTGCAATTTTTGGTGTTATAGTGTTATCCCAGTATACTATTCAGTATTTGCTGAGTGTCTGTCTCAGCTACAACTGCTGGGATTCATCATCTGGAACCCACAAGTGTTCATACAAGTGTAGGGCAATGCTGTGTTCATGGTTAAGAAGACACAGAGACAATAAAACAGAAAAGACATGTGAAGAAAAACCAATGAGCGAGTTTGACCTCACGACTAAAATAAAATGACTTCTGCTGAGTCTTTCCACAAGTTCAGCAGTGAGTTGTTTTATTCTGGAAAACCACCCAGTGTATCAAGTTCACCAAATCAAACATGTTAATCAAACATGTCAGGGGGTCTGGTATATGAAGACGCAGGTCTCTCCATGTCTGGGAATATCAACCCATGCCAGCTCGCACTGCCATGCTGTAATCTTCAACCCCTCGACAAATAAATAATCTATCCATCCAGCCATCCATTCGTGCCTCAGTCTCCACGTCCTCAGGATATCAGTGCCACTGAGAAGAAGGAGTTGATAAATATACCGCTGGACCAACAAACAGATTGGTCCCAGTGGGACGGCCAGTTACCAGCGGAGCAAAGATCAGGCCAGAGTGCCCACAGCACATTTGGCTCTGGTGTGGATCACTTTTCTTGCAGGGGTCTCATTGCAAAACCTAATTTGTTATTCCCAATAGTGACATTTTTCAACTGTTTAGGTAGTGTTTAAATTTAGCTGTGGTTTGGCATCTTTGTTTCTATTTTTTTTTTTTTATGTTTTTGGGGCTTTTAAGAGAAACAGATTTACTTTTCCTGGTTTGAAAAAACAGCTCGATGCGCCGTCTCGAAAAACACATTATTGTCCCAGGATCACCTCATATGTTCAAATAGATACCCATAAATACCATACACATGATCTCCAGCTGCCATTCATCCTGCTGTTCCTTCTGCACGTCTTATCACGATGGGGAGCAGAGCTTTTAGAAAGGCGCCCTCAAATAAAATGTATTATTATTATTTTAAGATCAATACATGAGCCTAGGTGATTGGGTGGTGATAGATGGTAGGTGTAATTAGCATATTCATTGATCCCTAAACACTACGCACACTCTCAGACAAAATATATCAACACGTGTTTGTTAAAGAGTTTAAGCAAAAAAACATGAACCCTGATCAAGATTAGATTTTTCATCAGACTTAGATCAACTAATTAACTAGTTTTTGATATAATGCTAAAACAAATGCCAACAAAAGACAAAGTTGGGGACCCTAGTTCCTTTGGCTAAAGTACCATTAATCTTAAAAAGCTACATAAGACCAGCATCACCAGGGAGAGCATGGATAGGACCTGTAGTGCAATGTAAGTGATTACCTTTCCTAAACGACTTTATTTAATGTATTTTAAGTACAGTACTTCTATGTTGTGCTATTTTCTTCATCTGTACTTCACAGTACTTCATAAATATTGCACTCCAAGCCATTTATCTTAAAGCTTTAGTTACTTATTAGCAGATCTTTCAGATGATCAGTTTTACCACTTGCGTTAGCCCTTTTCATTAAAAGTGCATATGCATTTATGCTAAATATTATGATTTCCTATGGATCCCTCCCCACCTTGTTTTTCAGGCACCTCACGGATAACCCAGATTATGCCCCCAATTGTGTTTCTTTTACTGTTTATTATGTGTCAATAAATTATTTTCTTTCATTTTAAATAATGGAAAATTGCTCCAACCTAATAGTGCCAGACTCTGGCTTTAACTCACTTGTTATGACTGCTAAACACTGACAGGTGATTCATTTTTAATAAGTACTGCCTGATTTTCAGCAGTGCTATGTTTTCATGCTTTTATTCCCTTCAACTGCCGATGTTATCCTCTTTGATTGACCTTATCATGTTCATCACTCTTCACACATGCTGACGGCACTTGTGAGGATTACTCATTTTCACTAACCAATTAAAGTTATTCCACTGCTATTATGTTTAGTCTGCTTCAATTCGGATTCAGATTGAACAAGCATCGCTCTGTTCAATCAGAAAATTATTTTACAAGTGGGGAGATGCCTATCGCAGTGGTCACAAATTTGAATGGCCTTTCTTAGGGAACTTTTGTGTGAGCGAGTAAATCGAGCTAACCTGGTATAAAGAGAGAGGGGAAAAATCTGATGCTGTGTCACAGCGAGAACTTAATCAAATAATCAGCAAAGGAGAAAATAGCTGGAACGAGTCGGTTCATTTCTCCTTCCTGCTCTGCTTCCTGAGATGCCGTGCAGATAAAAGTTTGATGAAAGCCAAAACCTCCACCTGGCTGCTGCACCGTCCAACCAGCAAAGCCAGAGAGGCGAAAACAGACACAGTATGGACAGAAATATGCTGCCTATGTGTGAGAGAGCGACTAAATACACGTGAGATTTAAAATTAGGGCTCAGTTTTGTGCAGTCTCCAGAGACAGAGCATGCTGACTTCCTGTGTGAGGATACAACCACACGCAAACTACTACTTCCTTCTAAGACTCACAAAAAGTGGCATATATTTATAAAAACAGTCACACACACAAACACAATTAGCTCTGCGCTCACAATTATACACTACACAAGGAGAGCCTGACCAGTGAGCCCTGGGATTACACAACCCCACGTATAGAGGGCTGGTTTCTGAGACGCTAACTCAAACCACATGTTGGCTTTGCTGTGATCTGGCCCTCTGGGTGACTAAACAGGGGACAGAGGGGAGGAGAGTGGGTGGGGGTGGGGAGGTGGGAGTCACCAAACAGCCCCGATAACAGCAGTAACGCACGGGCAAGTAGCACCGATAGTGATCTGGGGTAACAAGTGCACCGTGTGTCGCTGGAGTGTGTCGGGACCTTAGTTGGCAGCTGAGGACGTGAAGGTGCGCTGAGGGACTGGCCGGAGCTCAGCTGAAACATGGCTGCAACCGCCCCTCTGCTCAAACAGCTAAAAACAACTCTGTGTTTATCTTTAGTGCCAAGGAAGGAAGCAGTGTGATGTTTGAGTGTAGTGAAATGTGAAGTTTGGAGGTCAGCTCACCATCAAAACTGAGGGTTTATGTCCTGTTTCTCAACAGTTCCTTTCCCCATGACCACAATCTTTTTAAGTTTGAGTGATTCACCTAACAAGCCCGAAAACGTTTCGGTTATGCAAATATTTGACATTGAACAGTTGCCCGAGTGTCCAGTCAAGGCGTTTAGCTGACATCGCCCGTTGGTTTCTGTTTATATGGAGGAAGATTTTCTTTGCAAAGCAGAATTTTTGTTTGAGGTCACGGATGGAAAGGTGTGCAGACCGGCCGGGAGGCTGAAATAAGAATGCAGGTGTCAGTGGATGGCAAAATGAAGACATTATCAAGTGTAAATGCGGACATATTGTCAGCATGTGAGCACAGAAACTTATGAGTGCAGGAGGAGATTAAAAGTCTGCTTTCATTTCTATAGAAGTGACTGTAAACCCTGTGCAAACATAGACACGCACACAAAAAGCAACAGTAGACACTTAGATAATTACGTTTAGTGTTTGATTGTCATCCAGGACTGCAGCGCAGATCGCTCCTTCCCCTAATTCAGATGTTTCCATCTATTCGCCTATATAATGATATAGTTTGTCTCGGACAAACATGCTGAGTATGATCCAGCTAAACAGGAGACAAAAAAGGCACACTTGCAGATTGTGTTATATTATTGCAGCGTGCCTGTTAGAATTAGAGCGGCCAGATGTTTTGGCTGAAAATCAGAACTTTATAAACCGGCAGAACGAGCCAACAGCCTCGGGCGTCATTTCTAATGACTGCTGCGCTGTAGGCAAATATATCTGCCTGCATGGTACCCGACCTTTGCTCGCTCCTCTTTTGTGCACTCACCAACTTTTGTTCTTTCCCCTCTGCGCTCTGTGTGCATGCCTCATGTATGAACTCGACTCCAGGGTCTCATGTGCAGAGGATCATAATCAGGATACTTCATCACTTTTTGTTTAGATAACTGCATAACATTTAAATAAACTCTCTTTACTTGTGAAGATCTGTGCAGTGATGAGCTGCTGAGTGAAGTTATTTCAGTCGTTGTGCCTGAGGTGTGACACCTGCTTTAATGCTGGTCTTTCTGATACAGACAGGAATCCCTAAAGGTAGTCTGGGCAGAATTTCATTTCCTTATGAAGTTCTACAGTGTCGGGACACAATGCAGATAAGGATAAAACAATCAGATTAGGACTTAGTGGGGGGCAAAGCAAAGAATTCAAAAATATAGTTACATGACAAAGTTAAAAATGATAATTGCTGTTAAGAGGAAACCAAGTTTCCCCTGCATGTGTGTAAAAACATGACAGTTTAACTGCAATAATCAATCCTAGATTTAAAAAAACACTCATCTATAGGCCATATTTCATTTTTTAAAAAGGGTTTGCTTTACTTCAAAGCCTTCAGCATGAAAGCCATCAACGCAAACAGACATTTGGTCAAGATAGCTCCATTCAATGTGTTTGGCTGCCTTTCCAGAACCTCATACCATTCAAACAACTGACTACTGTAAAATCTGATGTTTGTACAGCATAAAATATTCTGCACCTTATTTACTCACTGAAAGTAAAAGAGAACAGCCAGTGAGGATCATCTGCAAACTTCTGAGGATGCTGCAATATAAAACTGTTCAAATACTTCTTTGCACGACTACAATGTAGACATTTTCTTTTTTTTTACACAAATTAAAATTATGGGTCTGTAATAATAACATACTTTCCAAATTAAGGGGTTACTTTCAGTCCATACTGTACCTGAGAACATCTGACCAATAAGGTTGAACACATCCAGCGTGAGCTTCTCAAACAAAGAGCTCGATGCTTCCTTAAGAACAACCGCCTCCCACAAGCTCAACTGAAAATTGCTGCTGCTAAATAATTAATAAGTATATTCACAGAGAAATTTAACCAGAACCAAAGGTATATTTATAATTTTATTATGTCAAAATAAAATCATCTCACTGTTTATGGGGCTTTGGTTGGCACGGGGCTGCGGTTGTTGGCATCGTCACTTCACAGAGTTTGAGTCTGGAGTCTGTCTGTTTGAATCCGCCATGTCTGCGTGGGTTTCATCCGGGTTCTCCATTCTGCCTCCCACAGTCCAATTTTATATTGTAAACTCAGTGTAAACGTGTTGGTGCTTTTATTGGACTGGTAACCATGAAGTACCCCAACTCTCACTCTAACATCCACATTCCCAGCTTTTAGGATAAATAAAGTATTCTTTGTTGTCATGAGCTTAGACACCAGCCTCCCATCACAACCCTGAAGTGGATAAGAAAACTGATGAATACATGGTTATTCTTTACCTCAGTAAAGAGGAAATAATAAAATGATGCATTCTTTTATTTACTTTATATTTATTCTTTTTGGCATCTTTTAATTTTTTTCATATCCTCCTGTTTTCCCTTTCTTTCTTTCAGCTCAGTCTGAGGTTATGGTTATCATGTTTTAAAATTCTCTCACTGTATTTCTCATTTATACCACACATTTGTCAGTCAGTTCATGTACCCAGACTGGAAATGACTTTCAGTCAGCTCCTATTACTTTTAAAAATAACAGACTTGACTTTACTGTACGTGGACTCGTGGTGATTATTGTTGTCACCCCCTAAAGGCACATTTTGAGCCATGTTCTTGTAAAAGTGGAGCTGTGAAAGTTACCACATGATGAAACCTCCAGACTCACTACATACCTCATTAATGTTTTCCATTGAACTCATATGCCTCATGTGTCCCACTAACCACACGCACTTTAAGGCATTCTTGTCTTCCTGTCAGTTGCTAATCATCTGTAAGTGCTGCCGTGTTTTTTCACCTGTCCAAAGCTGTAAAAAACACAGCGTGCTGTTTTCATTCCCCACGCCTCATCTGCTCCATCCTCAGCACATCTCCTGACAGGTGCTTTCAAAAACACCAGAGCAGTGAGAAGATGCTTTGCACATGGTCCTCTAAGGGAATATACGATAACACCCTCACCATTACAAGACTGGTAGGTTATAAAGTGTGACTTTTACAGTTGAACTTAATAATGTGAAGAGCCCCCTAACAATGGAGTTTTAACTTCACCACGTCCCTGAGACAAATGTAAAAATACACATCTGAACTCTGATTTGAACCTTGCAGTTTATCCAGAATCCACAGGCAGGGAGGGAGGGGCTGAGGGGCAGGTGGTAGAGCGACCCTCCTCACCGGAAGGTCGGTGGTTCGATCCCAAGCTTCTCCAGTCTGCATGTCAAGTATCCTTGGGCAAGATACTAACCCCATGTTTGCCTACTGGTGATGGTCAGAGGGCCCGGTGCCGCCAGTGTCCAGCAGCCTCGCCTCTGTCAGTGCGCTCCAGGGCAGCTGTGGCTACAATGTAGCTTGCCATCACCAGTGTGTGAATGTGTGTGTGTGAATGGGTGAATGACTGAATGTAGTGTAAAGCGCTTTGGGGTCCTTAGGGACTAAGTAAAAGCGCTATACAAATACAGGCCATGCCACAGACCAGCTCGATGCTCCACTTTCATCCCTGCACTTCCTGATAACAGCTCCTGACGTTTATAAGCCAATACTTCTGTCAGTGGCAGGAACGTCGCTGGTCTCCACATTCACTGACACAAAATCAAAATATCAAAATGTTTCAGAATGTCTGCAAACTTTACAGGCTTTTTTCTTAAAGCCCACATACTTCATTTAAGACACCTTCATTGCTAATAGCATTTTTTGCTGTTTGTTTTGGCCACTAGGAGATAGAAAAAGTCTGTATTAGGAAGATGGAGGAGTGAGGGTGGTTCAGAGTCACAGGTTTTTCATCCAGGCTGCTTTAGCCCTATTTGCAACAATAACTTTGTATAATGCAAAACGAACCGCCACCAAAGGACATCTGAGGATGTAAAGACAATGAGTCACAGCGAGAACACGCCTCTGATGTGTCATATCTGAGGAAATTATCATGTAGGAAATGAAATTATGCAATCCCAGCAATAATCTCGAAAGCATGTTTGAGTCTAAATAGAGCAACACTCCAAGATTTGTGGCCACCTACATACACTATCCAAAGTGGGACTCGTCATGAGCAAAATATCACACCTCAATTTTATCTTGAGTTAAAGTCAAGATTTTTCATGTAATCAGGCGGGATGCAAATGATGCTGTCATTGTCAAGTCCGTACTTTTGTTTGGTGACCCACCTGGAACCACAAAACTATTCTGTTTATGCCTTTATTGCATCGGTATGAGCGATATTCCCGAGCACCTGAAGTTAACTTTTACATGGATTCATCAGGGTCACTGTGGTTTCTTATAAAACTGACGTGGACCTCACAGAGTGCAATGGAAAAATCTCCAGGGGATAACATTCGCTTGAGCCCGTTTTAACAAACTGTTACGTGTTTGTGTTGGCTGTCGGCAAAATTTGTCAGGCCTTCAAAAATCTTGTGGCGGGAATGTATGCAAGCCACAAGTGTCTAAATGTGTTTGATGTGATTGGCAGTTTTTAAATCACTCAAACTTTGTCCAAGACTGTCTTTAAGTGACCCTTGTGTTGTATTGATATCTTTGTTAGAGCGCACATTTATGGATGTGCTTGAACACACAGTTCATTTTCCAGTGCTCAGTTTGTAGAAAGGAAAACTGAATGAAAAACAGATGCATTTTTAACTTTCATTTTCTCTATTTAAGCCTGAGTAATTCTTTTCATGGGAAGTCTAAAATTATGAAAGAGGTAGGAGTGGGAATGTGGTGATGTGGGGCCAGATTAGTCCTGTTATTTTGAATCTTGTTCCCACAGGACTCCAACAAAAAGACTGTACCAGGCAGGGAACACAAACAGTACAGATTGTGGTGCAGCGATGCTGATACACAGTAATGTCTTCAGGCTAAAGTCGCAACCATTTTTGGTGCGCATTTTTTATGCATGTTTTTTTCTTCAATATCAAACACCCCCAAAAAGACCACTGTCATCTACTGGACCAATTTCTTACACACAAACATATTTCAGCAGAAACAAGTTTATAACTTCTTCAGCTCTTTGTGAACCTCTGAAATGCTGTACTTCACCACGGACCTCAAACTTGCACCAAAACACATCCTGTGTCACATTGACTCAACATGTTCATGTTTTGCGTCATGACAGGTTTGGAGCACATGAAGTTCGCTAGAAGGAAAAAGCCGGTCGTTTTTTTCACGAGGTTGTGAGAAACTGTCACCACTGCGGGATCCAATCCTCAATAACACTCTGCTCTACTCTACAGGTGTGCATCCCCATGACTTTGACTTCTCCCTGAATGCAATTTAAGATAAAGGGTCACCATTTTGACACAAGCTAGTGGATCCTACGTGCACTGAAGACGAGCATGAGCAAGGAGCTCAGAACAGAAGTGGCCTTAAACTAGCAGCACAGATGGAAGTAACAAAGCACTGCACAAGCAGATGCTCAGCACAATCATGCAGTCATGCAGCAAAACAAGAATTATAGTGTGTTTAAACACAAGTTTTCAAAACTGCATGCAAAATGGTAAACCTTCCAAACAGATTGAATACACATCCATAAGCTGAAGAAGTTTGCACAATGTGGTAGCCTCTCAACTGAGACTGCTACAAACTTCTGAGAACTTCTTGGTTCTTCTGAGAAAACACAGAGTAAATAAAGGTATATGATTTATACAAAAAGCTTTGCTTGAGGCCAGAAAACGATGCCATTCACAACATTTCCGTCAGTGCCACATTTCATGGCACTGTGTTAGTCTGAACAGGCATGATGTCTCTATAGCCACACTTCCAATATGGTAAAGAAATTCCAGTATTAGTAACTTTTCTAAGAAATTTGGACCACCGTTTACTTGGATTTTTTGTCACTAGAGATCAAATCGCAGAAAGGATAACTCACTGACAACTCCAGCTGCAAAACAAATATCCACATGATGGGAATAGATAAGAAAAGAAGAAGGAAAACAAAAGAAAAGCTTCCTGTTTGACACGCAGTGTATCACAGCTCTGTGTCTGTTTAATGAAACCCTCCACTGTGTCACTAACCTAAATATTAGAGTTTAATGACCTTTTAACTGTCTGCTGTGGGTTACATCCCCAGCACTGACAATATGTCTGAAAGCCTGTGTGTGCAAATGTGTGTGTTGGTGTGTGTAAGTGAATGAGTGAGTGGGTGCATGTGAGTAAATCCATCTACAACACATACACACATGACCTGTGTCTCAGTTAGCCTACAGAGTCACCGCTACACCCCCGCAAACGAGCTACGACAAATATCTCAATCATCTCTCCACAATCAGGACCAGATGGGCTAAGTCAACACGCTGATGTGTGTGCGCACGTGTGAATGTGAAGTTGTGCAGATGTCAGTTTTTAAAGTGCGAGGGGACAGTAGAGCCTCAGTAAGCATGGCTGTGGACTCTGTAGAGGCTTCATGAAAAGCACGAGAGTCTGCCAGGCGCATCGGAGGGCAAAGACACAGCAGGGGGAGAAACAGTGCGTTGGGAAAGAGGACTCTGCAGCTCCACTTCAAGGCCATAACCCGTCCTGCTGCGGGACTGTCTGGTTCATATATAAAGACAGCCCACAGGGGTTAATGCTCTTATGTAAAGTAGAGGGTTTCAAAACCAGCAGAAGAATGCAAACATAGAACAGAGTTATACTTGAGCCCAGGCTGTGATGGCTGCAGGTAAGGTGTAGGAAAATAAATGAGCTAGAGCAGCTGTTATTTCTGCACTCACTGTCCTGAACGTTAGCTAAACTGCACAGACACAGACAAGTCAGACGTCCGAGGCGCTGAAAGGCACGTCTGTAACATTACCTGCATGTCCTAATCTATTTACTATCACAACAAATAAAGTCAGTGTTTAATATTAATGACCAGTGTTGTCACTGTCAGCGTGTATGAACAGATGGTGCTGGGTGGGCGCCCTTCGATGACGGAGTTATTGCTGGATGATAGACGGTGTGGCTGATGTTATTTTGGTAAAGCAAGAAGAAAAGTGATTGTGGTTGTGGATGTTGCAATCCTCGGTGGAGAAGGAAAACAATGGAGGAAAGAGTCAGAGAGCTGATCTGTGGTCAAAGAGGTTTTGTACAAGAAAACCTCGTAGGACACGGGTGTCAAACATGTGGCCCAGGAGCCACAGTAGGCCCAAGGAAGGGTCCCGTTGGTCCGATAAAATGGCTGTAAGTCTGAAGTCAGGAAGTACTGCAGGGTTTCTATTAAAGTACACTGATATTCTTGTGTGTCTGGCCTGTAGTGTGGTGATTTGCATATTTTCTTGGCAAGCAAAATGTTACTCATTCGGTTTCAGGCAGAGACACAAATCCCTTTTGTGTTTGCATCAGGGAAGGCGTCTAGTCTTAAGACTATAATTAGTTTTGTATTCTCAATTTTGTTTAGTTGAAAGGATTTATGGTTGAAGTCTTAGAGTTTTCTCATAGTGGTTTAGATTGTTTGTTTTCTGTGTATTCTTTGTCTGTTTCCATTTGTTCCAAATGAAATCTCGCTATTAGAACTGAGTGGACTCGTATTAATCAGAGTGTTAGAACAACAACTAACTGGTAGCTGATAGAAATCAGGATTAAAAAACCAAACCTAACCTGTGAAGGGAGAGAGAATATTTTTATTTTGTTTTTGTTTGTCTTCTTGTTTTCTTTAATTCCTTCTGGAATTGGGATCCAACAAGTAAAGTACACATATTATGCACACACACAAACACACATTTCTTGTTTTTATACTTAAGATGAATTATTGCTGAATAAAGACATTGATCTGACATATGGAAAATGCAGCCAATTGTGTTTATTGTTAATTACAAAGGTGCAACTGCCGGGACTGGTCGAGGGTGGTGGTGGGTTATATAAGATCCACATCTTCATGTGAATAATCAGTGCACACTGAACATTTGCAAATAACCTCTTTCTGGACAGAACAATGAACTAGCACATCCTCTTACTAATCCCAGTTTATGGGAGAACAGGCAAACTCCACACAGAAAGATGGATTTGAGTCCTGTGAAGCAACAGTGCTAACCACTGCAACACATTCAGTTCAGTTTTATTCATACTACACCGACTGACAACCACTTGTTTAAAGACCCGACAATAGCGGCAACCCAGTGATCTCTGATGAGCTGCACTTATGACAGTGGGGAGGAAGAACTCCCTTTTAACAGGGAGAGCCTTCCAGCAGAGTCAAGATGTCCAACAGGAGAGTGAAAATAAAAGTTGATGGACTCCAGTAGTTGTATATAAATGCATGGACATAGCAAGATAGAGAAGAAATATGATCTGTCTTTGTGGCCTCTGACTGCAAATCTGTGGGCATGAATTACAAAACCAAAAGCACAGTTTGTAAACCAAGAGTCATAAATGCCTCTCTTTCTCTTCGCTGCCCCTAGAGGGGCTTCATAGCTCTGGCTCTGGTTAAGAAATGACCTCGGAAATCTGCTGAAGGTTGCGTTAGGACTCACAAAGGGATTTTGGGGATGCAATCAGGAACCAATCCCACAAATGCTTTAAATTAATTACATTTTACTGGATTCCAACGTTGCTGCAACAATCTGGAGCAGCTGAAGTTTGCATTTGTTGTTTGACCACAACAGCACGTTACAGTCTACCTGGGACTGTGAACACATGCTGAAAAAGTGTGAAATCAACGTGTGGTTTGCAGAAATGGGAAATGCAGAGAACTTGAGGATGTGGGGCTGAGTATTCGTGATAACAGCTGCTGACTTACGAGTTTAGAAATGACAGGACTGAATTGCAAATAAGGCCTTGGAATTTGGCCTTCCGGGGTCTGCCGTGCTAATCATGTAACTGAGACATCGTGGGTTTGAATCTGATCCAAGACTTTTGTCTTATATGTCCTCTCCCTCATGCTGTACTCCCACATGTCCTACAAAGGACTTTCATACGTCTGATTACGATCGGGGTTTTGGTTTTGACTACCTGCTGTCCCCTAAGAACCGTGGAAGGTGGGTGGATAAAACTTTGTGTTCACTCATTTGTAAGGCAATAAAAAAGGAATGTTTCAGCCTGTGAGTGGTTGTGATGCTTGGAAACAGGCCAGCATAAGTGTGTGTACTTGTACATCTGTCTTTGTAGGGACCATCTGAGATCTGAGTGAGAACATTTTCAGAAGGTTCTGGCTGGTTCTTCAAGAACTATATGAGAATCCAGATGTAGTTTTATTGCTCAGGTTTGTGTACGGTGATGAATTTTTGTGGTTATACATGCTAATCCAGCTGGCCAATTTTTCTCATCACATGGACATTTGTGTTGGGGTAAATTGTTGTTCTCAGTGTAACTGATGGAGCAGCGCTGCCTCTGCATTTTCTCTGTTGGGAACAGGAACTGTGTCAGGATTTCTGCTGCTCAGATGGATTAATCTGAATTCACCGAAGCCTTAGCATCATTGTGTAACACTCCTGCTTATAATCATCCTGTTTTTCTTTATTATCAGCATTTATAACATAATAATAATAAAAATAAAAGACTAATATGACACACTTTTCTAACCCATCAATGCGAACTGTGTCATATTTGATACATAAACGAGACGTCTACACGAATAACCTAAATAAGTTGCACAATACATTTTTAAGCAGTAAAAAGAAAAAAGTGAGATGTAGCAATGTGATACAAATCAAAGCTCATACAAAATTAAAAATATTTAATTTCTTCTACTTTTTAATTGTCATAAGGTTCAAGAAACACAATTTTAATTATTCTGGCAATTGTTTCAGGATTCAGGCTTTACGGAGATCGTTAATTGTATAAGTTTGTGGAGTTTCCTCAACATCAGACACAAAAAGTTCCTGAACCTGAAAATAATTGTTGTTGTCAGCAAGAACCATGCCCACAACACACAGAGAGCGACACTGGGATTGATCTGTGTTTTTAATGATTTTTGTGAGAAAGAAAATCTGTGCATTTATGTAAAGACAAAAACAGTCAGAGGGATGTATGAAATGAAACAAGTTCAAAGCACCAAAAAGGGATTTTAACAGCCCATCCATGATTTAGTTACCACTGCAGTCAACAGTCGGTGGCGATTTCCATCAGCAGTAATTCTTATTTGGGGATGGCTCTCTGTTCTGGGATCTCCCTGCCTTACATGGAAAGCCTGAGGTAAGGAAAGACCCCCTATTTGTCGTACTTTAGTGATTTCCGCCAAAAAAGGTCTACCTGATGTGCTTGATGTGCGCTAGGTCTTCTTTACTGTGCAATGAATTGCATTTCAGTGATGACCCCTTCTTTGTACTTTGGGATGGTACAGCACATACAACATATGTTCATTACCTTTTTAGCTGATTACATTATTCATCAGAGAAAGTTAATGACCCTGTTATAGAGAGGGACATAGATTCCCCCAATAAAAATCAGGGGTTTCAGTAAGTTAGCGTACGTAGCTGGGGATGCAGTATGTTAACAATGGTCCTCACAAAGATTTACAAGTGTGCATGTGTAAGCGGGTAAACGGCTAGGGAAAGCATTTTGTCAATGAGATGTCCTCACAGAGATATGAAAACGAGTCCATGTGTGTGTGTGTGTGTGTGTGTGAGCAATCAGCAGCCTCTGATTGCTCAGTGAAAATCAGAGAAAGAGAGAGCGGGAGTGAGCAAGAACAAGAAGAGCTTTTACAAGAAGCCCTGCTGGTTGTGG
>VURO01045601.1:0-11983 GCA_015108175.1 Pelvicachromis taeniatus | reverse complement strand
GCGACCGGTTGGGGTGAAAGAAGGAAGACAGGATAGAGACATGCTGTGGAAGAGAGCCAGAGATTAATAACAAGTATGGTTGAATGCAGGGAGATCTATTAACACACAAGGTCTGTCCCAAAACCTAGGCCGCATCCTTCGGAGGTCGCATTTGAAGGCCAATTACGTCACAGCAACATTCGTAGACTCCTTCAAATGCGGCCAACAAATGCGTCCTTCATTTCCCCAAATCTGAAGGATGGGTCAGGTGTATCCTTCGTGGCCCAACATATCCCAGAATTCATAGCGCAGCCCAGCCAATTCCAGTTTCCAACAATGGCGGCAGCTACTCCATTTTAATATTACTCTGATTACTCTTTCTGTGTCACAAATTAAACTTTAACATATTTCCAGGTGAGAATGTAGCTGTGTGAACTTCACATATCTGCTCGGTTTATCAGGACATCACGTATTTGCAAAAGTGATCCAACGTTTTCAGAGGCGTCTGTTACCCACCAGCTCCATAGCTGAGCGGGAGGTCAAGGCTCACCGGAGCTGGCGAGAACAGCGGACTCCCGGTACATCGTTTTCAACCCCCCCATGATCCGCAATCGAGCTGGTGGGTAACCTTCATCTCCAAAAACGTTGGGGCACAAATACGCGATGTCCTGAGTAAATGGGTTTGTTTTCACTGAGCTGAATAAACACTAAACAGGAAACTGATTAAACAGAAGAGACGGTGGAGGACCGACTCCAGGGTCCTGTTAGATGTTAGAGAGCGAGGAGCAGACGGCCGAGTTTATCCACCGAGACAGACGCAGATCTGAAGGCTGGACCGTCCCATTTCACAGCCTCGCACTTCCTTTTCTGTCTTCGAAGGACCCGGCCCACGTAGACCGCAAAGGCCGGGTCCTTCGAAGGATGCAGTCTAGGATTTGGGACACAGCCACAGTGAGTGAAAGAGAAACACCCAGTGCATCATGGGAGTCCCCCAGCAGTCTGAACCTATCACAGCATCACTAAGGGAGGATTCAGGGTCACCTGATCCAGCCCTAACTATATGCTTTAGCAAAAAGGAAAGTTTGAAGCCTGATCTTAAAAGTAGAGATAGTGTCTGTCTCCTGGATCCAAACTGGGAGCTGGTTCCATAGAAGCTGAAGGCTCTGCTAATAAGATGGGCCTGATTGTTTAAGACCTTGTATGTGAGGAGCAGGATTTTGAATCCTGGATTTAACAGGGAGCCAATGAAGGGAAGCCGATATAGGAGAAACCTGCTCTCTCTCCAGTCCCTGTCAGGACTCTGGGTTGGATCCCGTATTTCTAAGATTTTCAGTACAATAACCTCATTTTTATCTTCATTTAGACATTCCTGCAGTTTAACTACTTGGTGTGTGTGTTCTGGCTTCATGGACAGATACTGTTGGGACACACACAGAACAAAAACACGTACTGACCTTCAGAGAGTCGACCAGGTCCTCCACCAGCAACAGCCTCCTTGCCTGATTACTGAACCAGTTCAAGTGGATCAGAAACTGATCCGCGAGCTGCCGAACTGACTCAGAGGACACCGAAACGTCCCTCTCCAGCACAGACCTGAAGAGGGGACTACAGTTAGGCTAGAACTGGGTTAGAGCCAGGTTACATTAAATCACCCGGGTTACCTGAATGGATGACCTTCATCGGACTTCTGGACGGCCTGGATCACAGACTTATAGACTCTGCAGGTGGAGAACAGGAGGATGTTTTTCATGCTGACTAATGCAATCTATCCAGCTATAGCAGGTTCCACCCACCTGAAGGTGATTGTGACACAGAGGCACGCCAGAAGCAAATAGGACACCACGCTGATGACTGACAGCGTTGCCAAGGAAACAAGGACCAGCAGTGAGAGGCTGAACGCTGCTGCAGATTTCTTCGGTTCTCTCCAGTGCACGAGCTGTGAGGCTGCTGGCATATTTAACCGAAAACAGCTTCATGCCAAAACATCAAAATAGACGATTGTCCAAGAAGCAACAGAAAAACCGGCTCCCAGAGCAGAGTGAGGAGATGGAGGAGGGCAAACAGATGACGAAGGTACCCAAAGGATCAGGTAAGATGGTTACTTGGACCACGAGCAACAGCTAAATTCAGCTTTCACGTGTCACATGCGGCATCGAGGACTAACCCAACAACTGCACCCACACCATTAAAAGGAAAAGACGAAGCAAACTAAACGACTGCACATGTGGATGAACCAGGTGAACCTTCAGGACCGTAAACTCGTTTTCATTTGGTTTATACAATCACAACAACAGTCGCTTCATGACGCTTCATACTGTAAGGTAGACGCTGCAATACATACACAGGAATAATCAGCCAGCACCCCCCCCGACCCTGGAGAGGATGAGCGGATGTGACTGGATGGACTAATAATCACCTGCAGCTGAACTTGGACCTTCAGAAAACTACTAGTTAACAGCTTCAGTGGGCTTTGTTGCCGTGACGATTGGTGACCCTGACCTACCTCAGGGAATACTTCACTACAGAAGGAAGAAGAGCTTTTTAACGCAGACACCTCGAGCAGGCTCGAGGACGAACGTGTTTTATTCCATGTCTGAAGCTCCACCTTTGAACGTTTCCCAATAACCTCGTCTCATTAACCCAGCTGTAATCCTGCAGATCAGCTGCGGTCATGTGGATCCTCTTAGAGCCACATTCCTGTTCAGAGCACACCACGTAGTGACTAGTCCCCACTCACAGCACATGTGATCAATGCTGATCGATCGGAACGGACCTGTTGATGGTTCCTCAGAAATGAGAACCCCCAGAACCGAGAGAGAACCACCGAAACCTCACCTGGTAAATATCATCTGACCGTCACATAGTGCAGCTGTTTATAGCTCCGCTTTAAGCACGCACGCACGCACACGCGCACACACGCACGCACGCACACACACACGCGCACGCACGCACGCACACACGCACGCACGGCAGTGTAAAGCCTCCGTCTACTCCAACTTCTCACAGTTTGAATAACATGACTATTTCAGCCTATCAGAGCTGACCTCACCAATCCAGATGGTGAGCAGTGTGTTTCCATGTCAACAGGTTTCTCACCTGTGTGCGTGAGGTCTCTCAGTGAGGAGGAGGAGTTGTTGGAGGACGATGAAGAGTCTGCCATGCTTCAGCTGCTCGCTCTGCAGGTCTGACCCTCCGTCTGACTCTGGAGTTCTGCATCCGCTCCACGCAGCAATGACATCACCACATGGGCGGAGCTGGAAAGAGGGGGTGAGGCGGTCTAAAGCCTGTGAGCAGCTCGATGTGAGGTCAAAGCTAGAATGCTCAGGAGGGTCAAAGGTCAAACAAACCAGCTGAGACTGTTTAAGTCCAGTCACACACGGGCGTGCTTGTATCAGTCTTTATTGATATTACAGGAAGTGAGATCAATAAATATAGATCAATATAACCAGCCTTCTTATTACCGTATATCTTCCATCAGTAGCCCCGGCATTTATTAAAAAAATGATCCGGCCGGCGTTTCAAAGAGCCCGGCGGTCGTTGGAGCCCGGCTCTTATTCCCTCCTCAGACTGAACTGTGGTGGAAGTGAGAGGGAAAGTTTTTAGACTGAGGTGCAAAGACAGTGTGTTTACTTACAGCGCTCCAAAACGTGTTCCAACAGTTCACTAATAATGCAGTTCACAACTGTGCTCCTCCTTTGCTCCCGAGTGTCTCCTTGTCTGTGGTAGCCCAGTGCACGAGTGCTGCTCCCCGAGACTTCTCCCCCCGACTCTCCAGGAGAGGAAGTAAAAGTTAGCAGGTTGGCTAGCCCACAGCTCCAGTTCAGTGTAATAATCCCACTGTGACGGTCGCTGCATCAGCTTAATGCTGCTGGTCGGAGATGACGGCTGATTGGACACAGCTGGGTTAGGGTTTTACACTAAATGTCCACAAAACCATCAACCTGTGACATCCACTATGAGACTGGTATCCATGGCAACTGTGAGCTGGGCCACGTTCAAGTACTACAAAAAGACAAACATCGTAAACGCCCACTCATATTTGCTAAAGAATCAAAAGAAGACGAAGGAGATGATTGTGGACTTCAAGACACACACACACACACACACACACACACACACACACACACACACACACACGTCGGAGGATGTGCTCACCTACAAGTACCTGGGTGTGTCCCTAGACAGCAACCTCACCTGGGGAAACACCTCCAGCGTGATCATGAAGGCTCGCCAGAGGCTCTACTTCCTGAGGCGACCTGCAACGTGCCGTTTGATCCAACAATGACACCGATGACCTTTGAGGGCGCGTGCTACCAGAGTCTACCAGAGCTGTTGGGCACACGCTGAGCGAAACGTCATCTGAACTCTCGCTACATCTGTAGTAAAACGTATCGCACACATGCACCGGCGCTAATAAGAGTAACGATTCACGCGGCGATGGCGGGACGGGAACTTTTTAACCCGGTGGCCTCGTCTTTATTTTACTTTCTGGGTCACAAAATAAACTTTTCAGATTCAGGTGAGAACGTAGCTGTGTCAACTTCAAACAGCAAGACGTCTAAAAGACCGTTCCACAGGCCGCACCACCCCATCATCCCAGCAGGGGGAGCCAACGCTCCACACGCAGGCCCCAGCACGCGGCCGTCACCTTCATGAACCAGGCGGGAGTTATCGATTTCTGATCACTGTTGTTCATTGTTGAACATCAGTGTGGAGGAAATGGGATCGACAGACAGGAAGTGATTACACAGATGTCACACAGATGATGCAGGTCCGGTGAAAGTGACTTTAATGTTTTTAATGATGAAACATTTTCTCTGAGCCGGGCTTGTTTGACACCAGGAAGCACCTTTAAAGGGAAACCTGCCACGCTCTTCATCAGTGTGGAGCTCCTCTCCCCGTCTCCGTCCTCGCTGACTGAACGGGAATGATTAATGGAGGGAGGAGGAGGAGGAGGAGGTCATCCACAGTTCATAGTCATTCTCAGGTGACTTCATTCACCTGCAGCAGGAAGACGATCTGCTGTATGCCGTTGTAGGAGTGTAGGAGTGTAGGAGTGGGAGCCTCACGGGGCAGCTTTGCATCCACAATAACGTCAAACTTTGGGACACGACAGCTCCTCCGGGGGGGGGGGGTGCTCAGTGTTACTAGAGTCTTTAATGGCGAGCGCCTTCTCAGTGCTCAGACTGCTGGTCAGCGCGTGCAGCCCGGGTTTGTAACAATGGTGACCCTTTCAGATGAGTCACACCTGTTCACCACACCTGAGGAGGCGTGCCTGCAGGCCGTGGGTTGCTTTCACTCGGCTCAGATCTGCTGAGTTTGTCCTCTTCGTCCTCGTGAGACGTCAGATGATGTGCATCCACGCGGCGACCTTTGAACTCATTGCTCTCAGACTGACGGGCGCCATCTGTGACGCAGCCACGCCCAGTCAGTCCTCTGGTCGTTTACGAGTGCAGATACCTGTAGAAGCTCACAAAGCTAACTCCCTCTGTGCCCCCCCCCACCCCCACACTGCCCACAGACAGGTGAAACTTACACAGCCACACGTTTAACATGGAAGACTTCATCATTACACTTTAGACTCCAGCACAGCCTGTGGTCAGCTCCCCTTACACAGCACTGAGTCATGTGACTGCAGTTACACACCTGTCTGCTGGCTCAGCTTACCTGCTGGGACAGCATCTGCTCCATCAGACAGCTCGGCGATGAAGAGGCCCGCCGCGCCGACAGCTGACCCGTGGATGACATCACCTGTAATTCTACTGGTCCGACTGTCAAACCAGTTCAATCAGGACATAAAACACAGGTGAGACAAAAGTCCGTCCTTCCTGGACTCTTTGATTCTGTACGTCTGGACGCGGCCTGCGGGGATGTGTGGACACGTGTGGACGCGGGGACGTGTGGACACGGGGACGTGTGGACGCGGCCTGCGGGGACGTGTGGACACGGGGACGTGTGGACGCGGCCTGCGGGGATGTGTGGACACGTGTGGACGCGGGGACGTGTGGACACGGGGACGTGTGGACGCGGCCTGCGGGGACGTGTGGACACGGGGACGTGTGGACGCGGCCTGCGGGGACGTGTGGACGCGGGGACGTGTGGACGCGGGGACGTGTGGACACGGGGACGTGTGGACGCGGGGACGTGTGGACGCGGCCTAAATCAGGAGACGAGCATCAGGCAGAACCCGTCAGTGTGACTCCAACGTTTCAGCCAGGCTCAGCAGGAGGAAGCTTATTCTGGTGACTGATCCTGCTCGCCAAAATAAAAGCTTTCAATTTCACTGAATTAATAACTTGTAATCATAGTAAAAACCCATCAGGGTCCAAGTTCTACAGACCACTCAAAGTGTTCATGGACTCCATAGTTATGATGGATTAGACGATCGGTGATGGAAGAAAGATTCAGTTCATTGATCTTAATGTGAAACATTATCACAGTGACGAGTGTTCAAAAGACGAGCAGCTTTGCTCTCGAATTTATTTTGTTCTTTTTATTATTCTGTACTTGCACACACATCAGAGCCCTCACACAGAAACAGAAAACTCAACTCCACTTTAACGTTTAGGGTCAACCAGCAGCGTCCCGGTCCCCCCCGGGGCAGCTTGTGGGGACTATTCTTCCTGCCTGATCCTTCACATCGAATTATTTGATTCTTAAAGACTTTTCAATGTTTCAGTTTTTAAAGTGAACGCTGAAAACATTCATACACCTGCTGCTGGCTGTTCATCGCTGGAGGAGGCGGAGGAGGAGGCCCGGCCTCCGCCTGAGCACCACCCGCCCACACTGGTGCCAGCCCGACTCGGAGCTCAGCAGCTAGAAATGAGCCCAATGGTTCAGGGTCAGGTCGACTCTTCTCTCAGAGTCGGCGATAAAGATCGTCCACATGATGGTTTCCTGTGCAGGTGAAAACACACGGCGAGCGAGAGGCCAGCAGCGCTGTGACGCCACACACTGGCGTGCAGGTAACCTACATCCTTTTTGTACCTTTACTTTTAGAGAGAGGGCGCCAAAGTTCATCACATCTTTTACTGTGAACCAAAAATACAGAAATGATTAAAAACACGCGGCAGTGATGTCACCAGCGGAGGAGACCTTCAGTCACACTTCAGACCCTCAGCAGGCCAATCAGAGCGCAGCAGCTGCTGCCCACGTGTCCACAACCCTTCATCCTGGGGCAGACGCCCTGGCGGTCAGCCGACCTGGCGTGGTCACAGGTGGTCACGTCACATTTCTGAGGTTCTGGGTAGCCTGCAGTCGCCGCCGTCTCCTCTCCATCGCCTGCTGCTTCTTCCGCTCGATCTCCGCAGCCGAACATTTCCCCCGAACTGCAGGAAGCAAGAGATCGGTCAGGGTCAGCAAACAGCACAGAACCCACGGAACCCACAGAACCCACTGAACCCACAGAACCCACTGAACCCACTGAACCCACAGAACCCACAGAATCCACTGAACCCACAGAACCCACAGAACCCACAGAACCCACAGAACCCACAGAACCCACTTCAATTAATCGAGTGATCACACGTTCACAACCACACAGCTCGCTTCGCCTCCACTGATTGTGCTCTTACCGTTGCTGGTCTCCGTGGACACTGGGCCGGTCGGCCTCTTGAAGGTGAGGTGGTCTTTGGTGGCGCACTGCTGCGCCGGAGTCCCGTTCACCTTTACGATGACGCTGGAGGCAGAACCACCGGCCAATGAGCTGCCGGCTGCCCTCCCCGTGCCTGTGGGGGGAGCGGTTACCGGCTGCCAGGTCCTGTTGTCCTGTCCGGGCGGCTGCAGCGCTGCGCTCTGGCTGGGAATCTGACCAATCAGAGAAGCCTGTTTTTCAGCCACCTGCAGCTGGTTTTCCAGGTCCTCGCACACTTCACACAGCAGCTCGTCGTCCGCCGGGTCGTCCCAGACCGGGTCTGACAGGAAGAACGCATCCAGGTCGTCATCGAGGAAGTCGGCGTCAGCAGGCGGCGTGCTGTGGGAGGAAACTGCAGCTTTCTGTGGGAAGTTTGCGGTCTGTGATGCAGCAGTGTGGCAGATCTCTGCAGAAGTCCTGTTTTGGTAACACGGTGGTTTCTGCAGATCCGGCTGACATGTCTGCCGGTACCCAGCCCGGGCTGAAGACCCGCTCTGCGCGGCGCCGCTACCAGCAGGATTCGAGCTGAAGCCCGCCTGCCGGCGTGCGTTCTGGAGCCTTTCCACAGAGAGCGCCGGATTAGGCTCCAGCAGGAACGTCGCTCTTGGCCTGACGTTTTCCTTCTCCACTTTGGGTGGCGCCAATTGGCCGAGCCCGACGGCGACACCGGCAGCAGCCGCCGCTTCCCTGCGATATCTCGCCCCCCCAGCAGGTTTCTGAGTCGAGCAGCGCTTTGGCGAGGCGAACTTCAGAGGGTTTTGCGTCATCTCGAACACCAAAGAGTCGTTTAGCAGGTTGTCGTCTCCCCAGTCGTCCTCGAAGTCGGTACTGGCTGACGTGCCATTACAGTGCGGCGTGGAAACGGCTGAAGTGGGGCCGTGTGACCAAGCGGACGGTTTCCCAGAAGCCTCTCTGGGAGGCTTGACCTGTGACTGAGCTGAAGACGCCTGGCTCAGGCTCCCGCTCACGTACTGAGTCGGCCCATCGAAGAGGAAATCCAGATCGCCGTCCACGCATTGAGGTGGAAGAAGCTGCACGCCCGTCCCTGCCATGGCGCTCACGGCTGGCAGACAGCGTGCAGGAAGCGAGGGAGAAACTTCACTGTCAACACCGGTTTTGAGCTCCAGGATGTCCGCGGACACGCGCTGCAGGCTCTGCTGGTGCATGTCCTCCGCCTCCTCATCCTGACGAAACATGTTGAAGTCGAACTGCTTGGCGAGCTTCAGCAGGTCATCGACGGCGTTCGGTCTGCAACAGAACAGAACGTCAGCTCACCGTGAGAGTAGCAAATACAACCGCCATCATTTCTGATGAAGCGCTGCGACGCGCCTTTACGGTTGTTACGGTTGGGCGATATAGTCACACGGGTGCAGACCTTTCGGTGGGCGGAGCAACGTGATCGGACCGATTTGAGCGTTTCTACGTTTTGTTTGGAGAGAATATTTGAGATGCACCAAATCACACCAAGACTTCACGTCTCAGATGTTTTTACGTTTGCTGGAAGAGACATTGTGATTCGTTGTTTGGTCGAGCGTCAGACGTTAGGGTTAGTTAGAGTTAGTTAGGGTTAGTTAGGGTTAGTTAGGGTTAGTTAGGGTTAGTTAGGGTTAGTTAGGGTTAGTTAGGGTTAGTTAGGGTTAGTTAGGGTTAGTTAGGGTTAGTTAGGGTTAGTTAGGGTTAGTTAGGGTTAGTTAGGGTTAGTTAGGGTTAGTTGGGGTTAGTTGGGGTTAGTTGGGGTTAGTGTTGGGCTGCAGTGGGAAAGAAGCCGCGTGTTGTCGTTTCCAAACCACCGCTGCTGCATTTGCTCGTGCCGTTAAAACAGCGCTATTGTTTTTTCCGTTGACGGCTTCTCTTAACTTGAAGCAACATTATTAGCAAACGTAGCCAAACGACTACATGGCTGAAGAGGATCGGAGAGAAAGGCTCAGCCAAATTATTATGCAAAGTGTCATAAAGATTAAATATGTTGTTTTTCGATTAAACTCATATGTGTGCCTCAGGGCTCTGTCACTGAAATCAACCAATTAAAGGAAAGCTGATTAGAGGAGGATGTTCCACGTTATCAAGCAGACCGTTTTCAACCAACATGAAACAGCTGAACACCTTGGACTATGAATGGAAGCACAGGATGGTGCAGATGGATGGAGTGGTGGATGGTTGGTGGAGCGAGGAGGTGGTGGAGTCATGTTTTGGGCCAGAATCATGGGGAGAGCTGGGCGGCCCCTGAAGCTGTGAAAATGACCTCTGTAAGGGTTCGGAGCGTCTGCCTGACCAACAAAATCAGCCTCATGCATGACAGTGCACCATCTCATGCTGCAAGGAATAGCTCTGCATGATTGGCTGCTATCGGCGTAAAGGGAGAGAAACCCGAGGTGCGGCCCCCACCCTCCCCTGACCTCAATCCTACTGAGAACCTCTGGGGGTGGGAGGCCGTTCCAAACAGAGTTCACTGGAGGCGAGACTCGTCAGACTGCTATCAGCCGGGCTGCTGTGTCCATATGTAACGTGACCTGTTACGACCTCCGTCTGACCTCCGTCTGACCTCCGTCTGACCTCAGTTCTTCACAACTGTCAAATGTTTTGAAACGGTGCATTTGAAGTTTGTTACTTTTGAAAAAAAACATTTTGACTGGAAAGTTTGTTGTCATTTGAATCGACTGCAGGAAAACCAGAGAAAAGTCTCATTTCCATAATCATGTGTAATACCAAGCCTGCGTTATGGTCACTGTAAACACTGTGACCTGGGTGTGACCTGAGCACAGCGCCATCTACGGCGTTTCAGACTGGCGTGAATGAACCACAGCTGCAGTGTTAGCAAAGCGCCGTTTCCTCTTTGGTTCTTGTGATGATCCAGGTCACAGTCACGCCTCCTCTGATTGGGAGATGATGTCACCTGCAGCCAATTCAATTTAACACTTCCTGCCAAACTTCCTGTTTTGAGTTTCCGCGGTGACTGGAGAAGCTTTGCATGTTCAGAACAACCCTCCTTTTAGCTCCTGTCTCTTTAAGGCCCCTCCCAAACCCTTCTTTTGATTGGCCAACTTAAGGAAGCCTGCAGAGGGGCTGTGCTGCCTTCGTTTGTATTATTAGAAACCTTAAATTAAATGATTTTTATTTGTTTTATGTTTTTTGTCTCGTTCTTTCACTTGTGTTGGTGGGATGTTTCAGCCTTGGCGACAAAACGTCTCTTTGATTTTCTACTTTCAGTATAAAAAGATGTACTTCCTCTTTTGCACGCCGACTCTATCGATCTACGTCGTGCCGTCTGAGGCTCGTTCCCGTCAGCCTTCTGAGCTGGACCCACCTCGGGGACTTCTTCTTGGGTTTGGGCGGCTGAATGTCTGGCGTGCAGGGGATGGCGGCGCTGTCTCCGATCCACTGCTGTAACGTCGGGTCCGCGTCCTCGGGTCTGCCGTGCTGCAGAGTCAGTACAGTCCATCGTTAGCGTTAACAGTGAGCTGCTTTTTGCTGCGACCCGCGCCTGGCGTGTTTGTTTTGGAGGTTTCTGACCTTCGGAGCGATCCTGCTGACGATCTCCGAGATGCTCACGTCTCCGGCTGGGCGCATTTTTCCTCGTTTACCTGCAGATGACAACAAAATCACAGGCAGGTGCGCACACGCCTCCAGTGTGGAAGGAAGTGCATTAAACACAGACAAAGAAGCACAAATGTGACTTCATGTTACCACGTCTGTTTGGCGAAGGCGAAGTGGCGTCCCAGATGATGTCCTGCTGACAGTCAGAGTCGTTGTGCGGAGACTCGCCGCAGACGCTTCCTGCTGGTCTGAACCTGGGGATTCTGGTGGGGGTCTTAAACTCTGGACCAAAGCATGAAAAGCGTTTCTGTCAGCTTTGCAAACGTCTTGATTTGAAGTTTAAAGCAGTGTTTGTTACCCGTTAGCCGCCTGTTAGCCTGATGGGGCACTTATGTCACAGACAGAGCTTTCAATGTGTTTTAAGTAGGAATGCCACAAAGCATCATTCTGACAGTCGACTAATCAGATCATCATCATTGGACGTCACACGTCCAGCTTATTGCCCCAGCATGCATCTGCTCTTATAGAACTATCATTAGCTTACAGCTGTGAGTGTGTAAGCTATGTGCTAACTACAAATAAAGACCAGATGATAGTTTATTACATTTGAATGAAATGTGCAGATTGTTTGGGTGAAGTTGAATAAACGGAGCCGTCTGCTCCTTGCTATCTAAAATATAACAGGACACCGGAGTATATTGTGTGTGCTGTGTGAAAACTATCACTTTAATCTGAGCCAAACCCATTTACTCAGGAACAAATAAAATAGTAACAAAGCCAAACAGTAACATGTTTAAGTTCTCTAAGTGACTTATATATCATGTTTAACCTGAGTAG
>VURO01045596.1:0-10559 GCA_015108175.1 Pelvicachromis taeniatus | reverse complement strand
TCGTTACTGACCAATCACAGTTCTTTAAACTGGCGTTCAGTCCACACGGCCACTGTTAGACACAGGTAACCTGACACTCACGTCTTTGGACAAAGGAAAGAAACACAGGCAGGTACAGGAAGAACCGACCAATCAGGAGTGAGGAAACAGTGCTAACCCCTGCAGCACCTGGAATCATCATCATCATCATCATCATCATCATTATTATTATTATTATTATTATTATTATTATTATTATTATTATTAATAATAATAATAATAACGATGAGGAAGAAGAAGAGGAAAATCAGCGGTGCACTGTGCACGCTGTCTGTTTGCGCTGCGATGTGACCTGGTTTCTTCTTCAGTGGTGCTTCAGCTGGTTTGCGCTGCCCACAGAGCTCATTAATGAAACATGGAGCGACGCAGCAGAGAAGAAGCTGAACAGCGCGAGACGGACGGACAGAGGACGGACCTGAGACATGATTTTTAGCTTCAAAGATTAAATCCTAAAAATCGAGTTAAAACCTGAGTGATGAGTCAGAATCTCCTTTGAGCGCTCGTTCAGATTTTATTTAGGGGTAATTATTAAAATCAGGTATACACGAAACATGAGTGTTTTTACCTGATGAGTTTCAATTCTTTATTTTTTTTCCGTTCTCATCGTTCAGGTGAAGCTCTGAACTATGATCTCAGGTTACCTGAAAGCTGCTCTGACTGCAGGAGCGGTAATATATTATGTTAGTTATGAGTTTGTATGGTTTCCTGATAAAATGAACGTCCAGGTGTTTCTGTTGCATTAAAGTGGAGCGCACCATCAGTTGTAGGACGGCGCCATCTAGAGGAAGAAGTCCTCTAAATAATGACGTGAAAGACGTTTTACACAAACACGATGAATAAAGAGTAACCTCCACAGCCTTTACATGTGAATTTCCTATACTTTCCTTTTCTCGTCACCTGACTAAAACCTCATGTGTGTTGCCAGAGCCGATTAATTAAAGGTGGAGACAAGTGCAGGTGTAGCTTTATATTACACCTGTCATGCTCTGTCACTCCTGGAGGTGGCGGAACTGCAGCTCGATGTTTGTGGTAATGCACTATAGAAGAAGAAGAAGAAGACGAAGAAGAAGGAGAACAAGGAAGAGTGTCCGGTGAGCGTGCGGCAGCAGTCGGTCACAACAGTGAGCTCTGACAGGTGAAGAGGTGAGTTTTTACCGGAACTCGCTGAATTCACGTGGCTAAAGCAGCTCGCGCCAACGGTCCGTTAGCATTAGCATTATCCTGAGCTGATAGTTAGCTTCATGCTAACCGCGTGCTCCTTAACCTTCAGTTACCAGTTAACCCTGTAACACAGTCCTGACATCAGTGGTGTGTGTGGGGAGGCTGTTCGGCTTGTGTTTGACTGGTTTTTTTTTCTTCCCAATCGTCATTTGTCCTGTGACGCGGTCAGCTGCTGCTGAGAATCTGACACTTCCGGATTTACTTAGAATAAACTACACGTAACAGTAACAAGTGAGGATATAAACTCACCTGAGAGTTACTGAAGGTCTCAGGTATAGGTAAGGTGGGATCACTTGGGTGTTAGGTGGGTTTAACAAAATCAGGAAAAATCCCCAAAGAGGGTTAAAAGGGTAATGAGTGTACCTAAGACCAAAGGGGCCAATATTTTTCATTTAAACTATTTATTTTATGAATATAATAAATAAATAATAACACAGACAATGGGATTTATTTTGGTATGTTTTTAAAACTAAAATGTTTTAATCTAAATGTTTCAGTGTGTTTCTGAAGTCAGACTATAATAAAATAAACTGATCTTAAGTTTAATAGACACAATTGAAACATGTTTTATAATCAATAATCTGACAGATTAATGATCAGAATAAATAATGTATTGAAATAATCTGGTCTTCCTGTCTTGTAGCAGGTGTTGGAGATGTTGGGGCTGCGGTGCATCGTGGGTGACTTGCGAGGAGGAGTGGCGGTCCTGCAGAGCGTCCGGAGGACATTTGTGTCTTCGGCGGTGCTGAGTTCGAGGTGGCGACTAGCACCGCCGGACAGGCTCCCTCAGGCTCGATTCCTCTCTGGTGATCGGGATGCGTCGCCGTCTTCAGCGGCCAAAATGAAGCTGCGGACTCGGCTGCTGGTTGTGCTGCTGGTCAGCGGCGGGCTGTTGGGTGTGTGGTGGTTCGTGCACTCAGAGAAGCAGCAGAAGCTGCGGCGACAGCGGGTGGAGCAGCTGCGGAAGGTGGCTCTGGGGCAGGGCACCTTCAGTCTCATGGACCACACGGGGTGTCGCCGGACGAAGACGGATTTCCTGGGCAACTGGGTACTGCTGTACTTCGGCTTCACGCACTGCCCTGACATCTGCCCCGACGAGCTCGAAAAGCTGAGTGCCGTTGTGGCGACTCTGGACCGCGACGCCTCGCTGCCGCTGGTGCAGCCACTCTTCATCACTGTGGACCCAGAGCGGGACAATGAGGCAGCGCTCGCCCGCTACGTCAAAGACTTCCATCCCCGACTGATCGGGCTGACGGGGACGGTGGAGGAGGTGAAGCACGCGGGGCAGGACTACAGAGTATATTCCAGCGCTGGGCCCAAAGACGAGGACGGCGACTACATCGTGGACCACACCATCCTCATCTACCTCGTCAGCCCTGACGGCCTCTTCCTCGACTATTACAACAGAATGAAGAGCGCCGAGCAGATAGCTGACAGTGTCCGTAAACACATCAAAAACTACACCGCGCTCTGAGTGCCGGCTATATAGCAACCAATTACAGACAGTTACAGTTTCCCCACTCACATCTGGAGGATAAACTGCTTCCTGTTCTCAATCAGAACGTCTCCGTGGTAACATAGGATTGTAAACATGTTTGAGGTGAAAGTTTGTTGATAATAACAATGTGAAAATCCTGAGAGGATGCTGTCTCATTTCCTGTCTCAATCTGATGGGACTGACCTGCTCAGTGTGGATGAAGTGTCTTATCAGCCGATTCCTGTGAATGGGTCAGTGATAGGGCAGATTATGTAGTAATGACGCCAGTCACATGGACATGGAAGCTGCAATCAGCTGTAACATTGCTGTGCAAGCAAGTTATATTATGACAGACTTTAATGAAGCAGACCTTGCCATTCACACCTGTCCAGGTGATCTTCTGCAGACTGAAGTTTCCATGGAAACACCTGCTTGTCATTCAAAAATGTTAAATTCTACTGAATCATTTGAAAAACAAATACAATTGAGATGAACTTGAGTTTGTTTTTTTCTTCTCATATGCATTTCTATGTTTGAGATTCTCAGGCTTTCTAAATCTTGTTTCAGCCTCCGACGTCTGCTTTACATTTGATGGTCTGAACACCATCAGGCTGAACGAGAGTGACAGATGGGTCCTCGTCAGAGGGTCATGCATTTTTGTTTTTTGGCTTCTTGTTACAGTCAGATTTTTCTCAAAGACAGAGGGAGTGCAGACCGAGGGACAAACATTTTATTACAAAAATTCAATAACTGATCTAATAATCATCGATTAAACATGGCATGATGATGTCAGAGGGGCTTGTGCTGCATTCAGGTGGAGGCCTTCAGGGTGTGAAATCTATCCGTCGCTCTGTGCGTACTCAGTAGAGTCAGAGCCATCGTATCCAAACTTCCCTCCAAACCGGCGCAACTGTCGATTTCCACCGTGTAGTCATTTGCCTGCAGGGAGCAGAGCTGTGATCAGCAACCAATCAGCTGCAGCCATTCATCCACAGGAAGTAAAGACTTATCAGAACAGTCTTTAAACCTTATAACACCCACTGATCAATAAAGTGATCAGACAGCAGTTTCTGTTATTGGTCAGTGAGCTTGTCAGACTTGATCAGAATTATAATATTTATGACTGAGTCCAAATTGAATTGAATCAGTTACAGAAATCAGTGCTGATACCCAGCGCTAATGCATCGTCGATGCATCGTCACTTTAAAAAACACATGGCGGCAGCGAGTAGCGGTAACATGTTGACTTAAACCACGGCTCCCGAACACGCAGTTCTACAGTATGGGGATATTTTAACCGAAAAGGAAGTGATTCAGTCTTTGCCGGCTTTTTAAGGATGAAATGGCCTATCATAACACGACCGTAAGTTTTCAACTTTTTTACTAACGCTGGTTTATACCCTTTAATTCATCCAAACACCCCCCATGTAGACATACACTCAGAGATAAACACCCAACCTCCGTAAATGCAAAACTAATTTAAGTTGCTTAGCAGTAACATATATCATTAGATTAATCGATGCATCGAAAAATTAATCACTAGATTAATCGATTCGGAAAATAATCGTTTTGCCCAGCCCTAGCTCAGAGCCTTAAAGTAAGTGTAGTCTGATGTATGTGCAGATGTTTTACCAGTTGCAGTGAGGCCAGCAGGTACTTTGCGGCTTCAAAGTTGTCCAGACCATGAACGATGGCTGCAAACGTTCTGCGGCATCCAACGGCGCTCAGCGTTCTCACGATGCGGTCTCCGTAATCATGGATGTCAAATGCCGGGCGCTCCTCCTGGAAAATGGAGAGGCGGATTTTAGTGTCAGAAGGGGTTTGAGGCAGAGTTAATTTGCCGGACTGGGCTGAGGAGGTTTTACCTGCAGGGCCAGCTCAGGGCGGATCTTCTCCTCCCAGCCTTTGACCCTCCGAGACAGCGCTGTCTCCTGAGTGTAACCACGACTGTTCACCACCAGCTGCTCCTAAACGCCACACACTAAAAGGGTTAATCAACTTCTTGCTATTCAAAATAAAATCTTCACCTTCTTCATGATGGTTTGATTTTTCTGATCACTGGTAGCTTCTTGCATTAGGAACAAGCCTTGCAGACTCCAAGTATTAAAAATCTGATTTATGAGAACGTATTGATCATTACTGAAGACAATAGTATTGATCACTGACCACTCGCAGCTTCACCAGATCCTCGTAACTCAGTTCATCTCCGTGTGCTGCTACAGACACAAACAACATCAGATCATTACACACATTCCACTCATCCTGTATCGATACTGAACTGATTGATCAGCTTCAGTCTGAATATGAAGCATTTTACCAGGTGAACTGTGCACCGGTCCTTCCACAAACTCGGCCGGGATGTCGTCAGGAAACGCTTCGTGCTCGTTGTCCAAGGCGTCATCATCCTCACCTTCAGACAGACATGTCTGGCTTTAACGCAAACACACTTAAAAATATTTTGTGACCCTAAACTCAAACCAGCACTTAGACTGTTACCTAGCAAGTCCTGTCTCAAATCTTCCACAGGCTCCTCCTCCAGTCGGCCTGGCCCCGCCTCCTCCAGCTGCAGGAAGGTCCTCCTCAGCTCCTCATCAGACATCACCACGCCCTGAGTGACATAACAATTGTGTTAGTAATGAGTCATAATCTGATGATAACAGTTTGACCCTGATAAAACAAACTGAACCACAGCTGATGTCAGCGAGGATGGTGTGTGCCTTACAGCTCTTCTGTTGATCCTCTTCTGAGTCTTGAGTTTGTCTTTGATCGTGCTCAGGTAGATGTAGTTGAGGTCTGAAAACAGGAAGTCTCAGCTTAATTTAACAGGAAGTATAAATTCAACTCTTCAGATTAAAAGTCTTTTTCTGGACATGGAAACATTTTCAGCTTGATACCTGTAAACGTGGGTCCATTTTTTAACTTGTGCTCTGGAGGTTCAACTGAAACCAACAAACACAAACAGGAAGTGACATGGTAACAGTTAAAAGTGTCCACAGGAAGAACGTGAGTGCTTCAGGCAGTTTGTTCTTACATGTTCCTCTGAACCAGCTCCGGAAGTCCTGAAGGAAAGCGGCTCGTTTCCTTTTCCTCTTCCCGCCGTCGTCCAGCCCGTCGGGAACTCTGTAGCACTTCCCTGCATAAGACATGAAATTTTGTGAGCGCCTGCAAACACCTCGCACTGAAACACGCCATTCAGTCTCCATGGTTACCTGGTTTCAGCGGTTTGTCCTCCCCAAGCATGGCGTATGGGTCATGAAATGCCCAAACATTGACCTGAAGAAAGAAGAAGAAGAAAAAAAAAAGATGTCTCATAATGAAGTTCTAATTTTAATGATATAATGAAGTTTTCTAATTTTTGACAAAGAATGGGAGTTTTAACTGATGAAAACTCAGTTTTTCAACAGGAAAGTACTGTTGCGCTTTAAATTTGTGAGATTTTTAACTAGAGGAAAATAAACGCTCCCGTGGCGAACACTGAGCTGCAATTATAGCAGATTAACATACGACAGGAGGAATCGGCTGCTCTCTCCTCGGTTTGTTGGCTTCCAGCTGTTGCCTCTCTCGGATCATCCGACCGTCACTCGCAGCCTGAAACAAACAAACGACACTGAAGTTACATTAGAGGAAGAAGAGGTGGTGGCTGAAACTGTTCAGTGATTCTAACAGGTGAAATCTCCTCCACCTGCAATCTGTCCACATGCTCCTCCTCCTGCTCCATATTGTCAAACTCTAAGGGGAGGAAGTCATCTGCTGCATCGCCTCCACCCTCCTCTGCATCAGCTCTGCCCATTTCAGCATCCACTGGAAGCACAGCATCTGCGGCATGAAGGTCAAAAATCAGAAACCAAAGTAGTGAAAGTCAAAAAGAAAAAAAAACCCGGAAAGAAGTAGTAAGAAGAAAAGCAGGAGGAAATGTGCCACGAAGGCCTGAACAGGTGAGGTGTACCTGGGGGCTGGGTCTCTAGATGGGCGGAGTCACCGTGAGGCAGGGAAGTGGAAGCAACTGATCTGAATGTGAGCAGGATCATGTCGCCCTCACCTGGGACGAACAGGTTGATCCTGAAGTCCTTCTGACTGCACAGGATCTCACCTTTCACACTGACACACAGGCACAGAACCAGGTGAGAGCTCATCATTTGGGGCGGAACTTAGCTCTCAATTAGTTGCTGTGTGAGATCACTGACCTGATGAGAGGCAGTTTCTTCTTCTCGTGGGTTTCAGGTGCAATCAGAGACTCAGGAGGAAGAGGTGGCACATCCACAGTCTGCAGAGGTCAGAGGCAGAGGTCAGAGGCCAGAAAGAGCAGCAGGTAAACTGACCTCAGCGAATCACACTCACCGTGTTGGAGTCAGACCTCTCAGATCGGTCCGACACTTCCAGGTCCAATGCAGAAAACTGAAGGAAACAAATGACGTTACCGACTTCAACAGGATAAAGAGTTACAAAAAGAAAGGGAAAAATTTAAAAGGTAAAAAATGACACGATACAGATTTAAAAAGAATTTCTGTGAAAATCTGAGGTCAAAATCTATTTTATTTTTTATGATTAAAGGTTGAAACTGAAATATCTGGACCGTTAATAGTAAATACATAAAATAATTCATGTTCACAATAAATAATTTCTTTAAATTTAAAATGAAAGTCTGAATGAAATTAAAGTTGTAATTTTATGAACTTTTTTCTCTATAACATTTATGAAAGTAAATTATATTAATAACATTTTAAAATTATATAAAGTTTCAATTTTTTTTTAAATTTTATTTTGTCAGACGTCAGTGACTGAACGGAGCAACTACATTACCCAGAATGCCCCGTGTTAGAGAATGGCTGTAACAGTAAAACATTGACCTCGTGCCTGCTTTTATTCTCACCCGTTAACTCACATTACCTGAGGGATACCTCGGGGCTCGACTCCGGGTCCCCTGTAACTTCCTGTTTCTGTTCTCGAGGCTTAAAGAAGGTCTTGACTCTGGAGCGACCTGGCTAATTACGCCAGGCTCACAGTCAGGTGCTTCCTTTAAATCACCTCTGAAAACATGTTTCATAGACTTCTTTGAAGTCTGTAAACAGAAACATATACTTCTTTTGCTTGGTGCGGTTTATTTTTGAGTCTAATATCCAGCTCTCAAAGCATTTATTACTGTGAGCATCAGGAAAGCTGAAAATCTGTGACAAAGGTGACGAGCGTGCGCTCAGCTCACAGACTTGGACTTCAGGCACAAACTGTGACTCTAGACCAGGGGTCACCAACCTTTTTGAAAGTGAAAGCTACTTCTTGGGTACTGATTAATGTGAAGGGCTACCAGTTTGACACACACTTCTGAACACGCATAAATTTCCTCAATGTAACTTTAATTATATGTTATAATTAATGTAATAATTAATGATATTCATCTATGTAAAGACACTAATTATGGCAACTGTTTCCATGGAGACCAGCTAGCGCTGATGTAATATTTAATAATAAACGCTTTTAAAATATATTATCTCTAACAAATTGACACTAATGCAATTGTGATTTAAAAAAAATTGCAACAAAAAATAAAAATAGATGCAGCTTACTGGTAAGTTGTTATAGTGAGCTATTTTTAGAACAGGCCCGTGGGCTACTCATATGGACACCATGTTGGTGACCCCTGCTCTAGACATTTGCTCTCAGGAAAAGAACCATCTTTAATAAAAGCTGCCTGTTTTTTTTGTTTGTTTTTAACCTCCTCCAAGTTGTCAGCATCATGGTTGCTCGCTGCTCTGCCACCACCCTCCTGAGACTCCGCCGCCTGCTTGTTGCGTCTGTCGGGAGAGCACAAAGATAATGTGTGAACCTGCAGCAGGAGATCAAACCAGCACGGGGACGGAGTCATGCCTACTTCTTGTTCTTGTCGTTGATGTACTCCAGAGTCTGGAACACCAGGCTGTGCAGCAGCTCCACCTGAAACAAATGCAGATGCCATCACATGACTCCATCACAGACTGGAAGGGGTCATGTGATTTGTGTATGGCTCACCTTCTTGCTGTAGATGCAAGCGGAACCCTGGATAAGTAGCGCTGCCTCTGCGAAGTTCAGCCTGGTTTTCCCGCCATCGAAGGTGATGCACATGTCATCCAGCTGCAGACACACAGACAGATGTTACTCAGCTTCAGTCCACCAGACTGCGACTAACTGAAATCCCACCTGGAGCCTCATTTGTGTCTCTGTGGATCGCCTGAAGCTGCCGGACCAGCCCTTTGTGAATGATCTGAACAGTAAACTGACCCAGAGCAATCTGCCTGAAAACCGGTTGTTACCTTCCATCTTCAGTTCACTCTTCTTCTGTCTGCATTAGAAGTACTGCAGCGCTTACTGCCAAAACTGACACCCTCCCTGTGCTGCTTTTACTCTTTAAAAAGACACCTAGGGGGCCGGACTGAACCTGTAGGTGAGCCTGTTCTGGGCCACAGATCACATGTTTGACGCAGACAGACGTTGCTGTCTTGTGTCAGTTTGTATGGAGGATGAAAGCTATCAAGGTAAGAGGCATTGTGGTAAAAATAAATCTGCATCTGAATAATTCAGGTTACCTCGTCTAAGTAGTCGTTTAGCTCTGATGCCAGGTCGATCTCCCAGTTCTTGGTGAGCTCTCGGATCGGCTGCAGCAGGTGAGCGTATCGGCTCTCTGTGGACTCCATCTCACCTGAAACAGGTAGAACCAGAACAGGCTGTGAATCCTGCGGGGTCTCAAACATTACACCATCTTTAAGCAGCTCGTTGCTCGTGACGCTCTGAGCTGCAGATGGGACGCTTTCTCATTTCAAATTAAAGCAAAGATGACTTTCATTCAGCCCACCTTTGAGATAATGGTAGATTAATAAAAGCCTATAATGTTGATCTGAGCGCATTTAAGTATCTATTATCAGTTTTCATGGTGAACTCTTTGCCTGTCCTCAAAATCAAACTAAACTGTGTATTAAATTGCGTAATAATCGCTACGAGGTAAAACGGCAAATGATGAGGTAAGAGAGAACGAAATCAAACCAAAGTCCGTTCAAAAATGTGAAAATTTTAATCGCTGTAGTTAAACCTGTGATTAAAAGATCAACTTAACAAAGTAACTTAATCTAATGCCGAATATGCCGGGACATACAACTGTTTAGTGAACCGTGTTAATTAATCCTCTTTCATGTCGATTTTTACATCAACCCGAATCAGACTCAGAAATGTCAGATTTATCAACGCAGTGTTGCGGAGCGTCTAACCGACTACAGCTGTCAGAGCTTGAACACTTCGCTCATTAACTGCTCAGTTTGGTCCTTTTTTATAACACCTGAGAATAAGCAGGTGTCGCTAACAAGAAGCAGCGACGGTGTTTAAGTAGTAAAATCAGAAAAGAAACTTACCGAAAAACCTGTGCTCAGCCACACCGGAGCTAACTGTTTGTAGCCGTTAGCACAACACTCAAAGTACCCGCGTCAAATTTCTTCTTCGTTGCTGTGGTCTGTGTACCAGCTCCGCGTGCTGCCCCCCGGCGGTACCATAGTGTGACGCAGGCTTCCGGCCGCTAGATGGCAGCGTTGCAGTTTAAAGAAACCCGGCGCTCTGCTGCCTGCACCGTGGGATCCGTTTATAACAAATACGGATGGTTTGACATGCGCAAAACAGCGCAAAACATTTGCAAGAGCAAATTCAAGTCAAATAATGAGAATTTTGACTGCATATTTCATATTTATGTCAGCAGGTATCAGGCTAAAGCCATTTTCTTTCACTGGACATAATTTTGTAATATCACAGAGTATTTAAAGCCCTGGTTTTTATTTTGTTTATATGATGTATACATGATACATGCCTGG
>VURO01045595.1:0-15267 GCA_015108175.1 Pelvicachromis taeniatus | reverse complement strand
GGGTCGCGGGGGCAGCAGCCCAAGCAGAGAAGCCCAGACCTCCCTCTCCCCAGCCACCTCCTCCAGCTCATCCGGGGGAACACCAAGGCGTTCCCAGGCCAGCCCAGAGATATAATCTCTCCAGCGTGTCCTGGGTCTGCCCCGGGGCCTCCTCCCGGTGGGACATGTCCGGAACACCTCGCCCAGGAGGCGCCCAGGAGGCATCCTTATCAGATGCCCAAACCACCTCAACTGGCTCCTTTCGATGTGAAGGAGCAGCGGCTCTACTCCGAGCTCCTCCTGGATGGCCGAACTTCTCACCCTATCTCTAAGGGAGAGTCCAGGTTTTTCACTGTATGTATTATTATTGTAAGGCACTTTACCTTACAATGTAAAGCACCTTGAGGCGACTGTTGTTGTGATTTGGCGATGTATATAAATAAAACTGAATTGAATTGAATTCTAGATGAAAACAGTTTCAGTTTTAGAGTCAGTAAGTACAATTTGTTGCAGCTGCAGGTGAAACAACCCCAGTAGAAAAGTGCTTATTGACCATGTTACTGAATAATACAATTAAATAGCTAGATCCAGAATACAGCGTAAAGCTGTTCAACATTTCAGTTCAATATATCTGGAAAATCAAATCATTCCCAGCAGATTTTATTAATATAAAACAGAGTGACACAGACATCAGACAGTGAAAACCAGTCTAGAGAGATCAGAAACTTCTTGAGCTCTAAATCATGTTAACAGGAATATGATTGGCTCTCTCCAGTAAGCTGTCCTTGATGCTGCTGTTATGATTCAGAAGCCTTGGGGGGAGGGCTGTCAGCTAATGTGCTTCACCTGGTCATCCTGCACCCCAAAGACTGTAAAAGCTTGTCTCTAAGCTCATTCTCTGTCTCAGCACCAGCTGGCATTAACCTTTTAGGTCACTTATTATTATTTTAATATATTTAAGCACACAAGTGCATAAATGTAATTATATAATCAGCAATCGAAATGCTATTAAAAAACAAATCAAATAATTATAGATTTTTAAAGGGGATGAATATCTCCCCAGAGCTCAAGCAACGGCTTGCAGTGTGATTGCGATTGTCGGTGCGTGCACGCGCTATGCTAAACCTTCATAAATGACCTTGGTCCTGCTTCTCGTGTGAACACTGTGACAGTTGCAGAGTCAGTTTGTCGCAGTATGTTTCACATAGCAAGCGCCACATCCTATATATGTAAACAAAAACAGGATATGAGTCATAAGCAGGGAACTGAAGTGCATGGAAAAGTCTTCTTTTCTTCCTTCTTAGAAGCGCCATCTTTTATTGCAGCTTTGTGAGAAGGAAATCTCTGTCCAGTGTAACACCGAGTGCCAGCGCTAAAATTAGATTAATTATCCACGCCGTGCCTTGGCACAGGAGGGCGTGACCTGTGTGAGTCAGTGATGCCTGGGATGTTGAAGGATATTAGAATTAAGTGGCACTGAAAGGAGGGGCCTCCCCCTTGTTAACACAGATTATAACCTACATCTGTAATATCTTTTGGTAGAAAGAACGGAGATAAAAATCACTCCCGTTTGATCCAAAAGGCTACAGGAGGACTAAAACACTTCAAGTCAAGTGCTCTGAAATTAGTCCAACTTCAGCTAGCAGAATTCAAGATGAGAGTGCTTATGAAGAAAATTGCTAAAGTAGTTGAATATCAATCTGAGGAATAATCCGGGGCTTTGTACACTCGTCATTAGAACAGTTCATTGCCTAAACCTTCAACATCCTCCTTTAGCGCATCACCTCTCTCTCTCTCGTCTCCTTGTGAAAGTCTGGCTGAAGTGGATTTAACAGCTGTAATCAATAAGGCAGACTGGACTCACTTATCAGGCTACGCTGCTCAAAGGGCCGACATTTCGTATGCATCGTGTTCTGAACATATGGTTCACCGTGCACACTGATGCTGTCTGCATTGATTTTAAACTCTCTCCCAGGTCCCACCTCGCTGGTCCCAAGCGCGACTAATCGACAGTGTCTAAAAATACCTCCATAACTTCAATGGAGACCTACGTTGTCTCTCCAAGAGGAACCTACAAAGGCCGAAGGTGTAGGGAGGGTGTCGCTTTGTGCTCTTGTTCAGGGGTGGACGATAGAGATGTTACACAAAGGAAATTGATTCAGTTACAAAAGACCAAAGTGTTCATCAAGCTCCGCTTCAAGTGCTTCTAACTGTTTTTATTCCAAAACACAGGCGTTACGTGGAAGTGCAAATTTCCCTTAAAACTGCATTAATTTGACTGGACAGCAGGGGGCGACTCCTGTGTTTGCAAAAAGATTTCCAGCTGCACAGACACCCCTAGGAAAATGATCAATGATGATGTTTAACAAACACTTTCCTGATGACTTTATGATCTCAGCTTCTAGTTTCATGTCTCACTGAATCAAATACGATGTTTAATTTGTGAATTATGGTCCCCGTCAGCGCCACAAAGATGTTAGAGCAGAATGTGGTTTAACACACGTGACTGGCAAGTTGTTTGCTCTGCGAACATGCAGCGTAACTTGATTTCAATCTGTCCCTCACATATGACTCCTGGTTTCAGAAAACTAACCACATCCATCTTCTATATGCAGTCTAAGAATGAGAGCTGCTTCTAGAATAACTTTGACGTTAATTATAGAGCGTCGGTATCTGGTGAGCTGCTTTCCTCGCTAACAAGGTAAATGTTAGCTGGTGATGCTGAGAAAAGGGAGTCTTCATCATCAGTGACAGTTGTCTTGAGGGACATTAGTTTTTAAATTCAATTCAAGGTGTACCCCGCCTCTCGCCCCAAGACAGCTGGGATAGGCTCCAGCGCCCCCCGCGACCCTGAAAAGGATAAGCGGATGCGAATGGATTGATGGATGGAATTCAATTCAATTCAATTGTATTTATATAGCGCCAAATCACAACATCAGTCGCCTCAAGGCGCTTTACATTGTAAGGTAGACCCTACAATAATACATACAGTGAAAAACCCAACAATCATATGACCCCCTAGGAGCAAGCACTTTGGCGACAGTGGGAAGGAAAAACTCCCTTTTAACAGGAAGAAACCTCCGGCAGAACCAGGCTCAGGGAGGGGCGGGGCCATCTGCTGCCACCGGTTGGGGTGAAAGAAGGAAGACGGGATAGAGACATGCTGTGGAAGAATCTTAATATCAGTAGTTCTCCATATGTGGAGAACTACTGATATTTTGTTGTCCCTTTAATAAAGGGTCTGGGTTCTGCCCTACGGTGAGAACCCAGACCCTCTAATTCACCATTCGACAGCATTAAAAATAATTACTGATAAAAATGTGATCATGTTATAAATGATTACTAATAAAATAAGGATCTAAGATGAAGATTAGATAACTAAAGGTTTGTTTCTCACGTTTCCTTAAAGAAAAGTCACATTGATTCAGTATTGCTTTACTTCACCTGCAGTGGCTCCGTGCACAATTAGTGATGCCCACCCCCGAGTTATAGAGCCACTCATTCAAACACACAAAGCTGTTAATGCAGCAGGCTTTCACATACTGTTTCATTCTCTGTGGCTGTGTAAACATCAAAGCTCCCTGAAAGGTGGTGCACATCCACTAAACCAGTAAACCGAGCTAAATGGGGTGTGCACATTCATTCTCTGCGGGACTCCAGATAATCAGGGTGAAAATGTTATTTTGTAGCAATTGTAAGTTTTCTAAATCCATTGCAGGTACAACACATTGTACTGTAGGTGATGAAGGCTGAAATAATGTGATCAGATTGTATTAAAACGTCTTTCTTATGTAAACAAAGTAACACTTGACTTTACAGCGAGTTGCAATACACCCACACATGTACTGTGAGCCACACAGTGCAAACTTTCAGACACATTTCCAGAGGAATAAGTTGACTTTTCCAACTTTGTTAGACACGGTCGCTCTCTCTCTCTCTCTCTGCTAATGAAAGCCTAGCAGTCTTAGTCATGACTCTGCTTCCCTGTGAGTACATTTGAGATGCAGCCCAGGGGATCCTGGAGGCCATTTACTCCACACAACACAACCACACACAAGGAGGCGCGCACACACACACACACACACCAGAGACCTCAGGAGCCGATGGAGCTCCTTGCTGGAGACATAGCGGAGGAAGGAGAGGATGAGGAGAAAGGCACAAAGATTGAAGATTCAGAAAGTCTGACAGGAGGAAACGTTGAGAGACTGAAGCTCGGGACATCAGGGTATTAGTTATTCAGTTATGTTGGGTAATAATACCGAAATATTCCTGACATTTAAGCTATTAAGTTGTGTTTCTGGACATGAATCTTAAATAGTCCCGTCTCATACAGTTATTGGTTGAGTCTGGGTTTACAAAGTCAAGATTTTTCTCTCTTTAAGGCCAGAAAAAAATCCAACGTCAACAGTTGGAGGCTGTGACATGAATCAGTCCACTCACAGTGTGAGTCCCCGAGGGGACAGGATCCTTACAGTATAAATAGGTGATTTTTACCATAAAATGAGACTGGGCTGCAGAGAGACAGCAGCAGGGCTGCTGGGAAGACAACAACGGGAGCAACAGGAAGGACGAAGAGCAGGGAAAACGTCATGCCAGCTGGTGGTTGTTGTGAGGCAAAACAGAAAAAAAAATGATCCTAAACATTTATCTGTCTAATACCAAATAACCAAAATTAAAGATCCCCAGTAACATGCAACCATTTAAATAATGCATGCATTTATATTTTCAGTTGGAAAGGAGAAAGAAAAAAACAGCACTCACAAAAGGGAGACTGTCAGATCTTCTGTGGAGTAAATCAAAGCCGTCACAATAGTGCAAGGCCCACACTGGCATACTGTGAAATAATCACAGCTGCTTGGACTAATATGTGTAAGTCGGAACAGCTGGCGGTATCAGTGATCACTCTGGTGCCATTTGATGGACATTTACCCAGAGTTCCCTGCAATACCAGGAGGGACTGCGGCGCATCGCAGTCATTAGTGTCAGTCAGTGTCAGACGACTTAATGACCATCAGCACTTCGACTTCTTTATTAGCATCTGTAATGCTGAATCATTTTTAAGAAACAACAAGTTTTAAGTTTTAAAAGAGTGAAAATAGCCTCTTAGTCTGAGAAGTGGAAGTGCCTTAAACCTGCAGGTTCTCGTAACGGCCTGCAGGGGGCAGCACCCGTGACTCTATAAAGAAGACGCATTGTATAGAAGTCTATTGGGGGCGAACGGCCTATTTTCACTTGATTTATTCTATCAGCAAATGTTTGTCTCATGTTGTGGTCCCAGTCGCTGCTTTCAAGTCTGATTTATTACAACACCATGTTTCTTTAATCGATTATGGACCCATTGAAAGAAAAATACATGTCAAAGCAGAACGTAATCATGTGTGGCTACCTTGGGATTGGTAATTAACCTATGCTCTCCGTTTGTCCAGACAAATACGGTCACTTCTGGCTCCAGAAATCGAGACGACATCAGGAAAAATACTTCGGGCTGACGGTAGCCCAGAGCAGGTATTCTGTAGTCTCTTGCAAATGTTTAATCAGCAGCAGATAATTATAATATGATAACAAAGGTAGTGCACGTCATTCAGCATCTAGCTGGTGAACCACGGTGGCGATGAAATTACTGTCAGAAGAGTAAATGGTGAATTAAAGGGGAGAAAACTTCCACCAGCATGCAGCGCTGCTCACTCGCTCAGCTATCTGATGTTAGCGGGCACCGAGAAATCGATTTCTAATCAAACAACGAGAAGCAAGGCGGGAAACCAGAGAGAGTACGAGTCGAAGCTGCCGCAGCTGTTTTGTTTACATCGCAACCAAACTGTCAAGTGAAGCGTGATCATTACAAACACTGGTCCTCCTTTCTGCCTCAACTCAGGCCAGTGTGCAAGATCCTGTATGTGAATCTATAGGATAACTAAAGCAAAAGAAATGACGCTCCCCAGTCTGCCTCCATCCGAGGTGACTTTAACCAACTCTAAAGACGACCTCCATGTCGTCTAAATGCTGGGGCTGAAATCCCACCAAGAATGCACAACATTTAAATGAGGCCACTCTTCATGAACCTGGTGAGACCAGACTGATGTTAACACCACATGAAAGTCACACAGCAAACGAGCCACTTTAGCTTATTGTTTTGCTGCTCCTGCTCATTTCCAGCTGAACAGGCTTCCTACCAAGCGCCACACACATCTACTTGGTGACTAAGAGGCAAACTGAAGAGTCCTTTATCTTAGGACCCTGTTTTCTTCACCATAACAACAGCATAAAGCTGTAACATCCAGATGAAGCATCTCCGCATGTCATTACAAAGGATTTGGTGGGTTTGCCATCACTTGCGAGAAAAAGCGCTGGCATATTTGAATCTATAAACCCTTCTCTGTCTAAGCTACAGAATTACCAGCTACGCGACTCTGCAGAAAGATCCAGACTTCAGCACGCCTGTCTCGACTGAAAGAAAATGATGAAGCCGGCATGTAGTTATTTTGACTGAAAAGCCACTGGCGTTTGTCTGAACATGTTTGTAAGCTGAACATCGACTGCACCAAATGTTCGTCGTCTCTGACGCTGATATACGTGCCCATTGTCGTGGTTTATGTAAAACTTCTTGGGACATGGCTAATGATTATTTCTGCAGTTGGTTAATCTGCTGCTTATTTTCTCGATTGATCGGCTCATCTATTCGAATGTCAGATACACGCCAGCTGAACTCTCAGTTTACAAACGCCGCACGGAGTTAAAACGCTGAATTTAAGCAGTGTTTGCAAAACTGTTCCCAGTCACCAGAATGATCAAACTGCAGATTCATGTTCTGTTGACTCTCTGACGTGTAATCAGGCTCCCAAATTCTAATTTATTCTGCTCAAACTGGAAATCATAACCACTGTGCCGCAGTAGATCCACCCAGTGAGCAAGCGTTGAATCCATTTGTGTAATTATGTAACTGGTTTTTACTAAAACAGCAAAGCACAGGATGCTACATCTTTCCCGAGCATTGTACTTGGTAATTAACCTGACTCCGAGTCTGATTATGAATTACACAGCGTCGTGTGAAGCGGCAGCGTGATGTTTGCTTGTTAGCCTGTGAAACATGCAGCCCGGCGCCTCTGAGGTTTGCTACAGTATGTGTGAGGCTACTGACCTTTGAGGAAAAGGTTGCTTCTGTTTGTGCACGTACCCAAACTCTGCAGCCGAGCCCAACAAAAGCAAATGACCATCAGTACAAAGCGAGCCGCCTTCTTCTCGACGACCTTCAGTGTCGTTCATAGATTTGTGTCACAGCAGCTACCGCCATAGCTGCTCTTCTTCTTATCTAGAAAAAGCCACGTTTTTGTTAACTGCGATAATCTTTTTTTGTTGTAATTAGGAAATAATCAGCAGTGGATAATTAGGATTGGAAAACAATATAATTCAGTAGTTTGCATTTGTTGTAATCCACACAAATAGAAGGAGAATAAATAAGCGTGTAGACGAGAAGAAAACAATTAAACTGAACTTTTAAAAACTGTTATGTTTTTTTTAAACAAACTATTCACAGATGAATAAAAACGAATCATTTACAGCTTATATTTCCTGCCCTGCAAAGCAGCTCTTTTTGTTTGTTTGCACTGAATCTTGATGTCCTTACAAAGCTCCTGCTGCATGTTCCTCAGGCTATTCTTCTGTAGTCTGAAGATTACAAAGGCATCGGTGTAGATGTTGATGCTGCTGTGCCTAATCTGTTTGGCAACAAAGCAGGTCTCAAGGAAATGAATCGGAGACATCAGTGGATGACAGAGAAGTGCCGTCTGCCAAAAGCTCTGCTGCAGCTGCACGCTTCGTTTAGCCAAGAACAGTTTTTACTTCAGTCAATCTGCTACGCAGTCTTGGCAGCACATTTTCTGATCTTCTTTTATTTATTTATTTTACTCTTTAAACTAATGAAATATGCTCATATCTCTCTGTGAAAGAGAGAGGCAGATTGATATTTAGGCCACTTTATTTAATTAGTCTTCAAAGCTGCAGCAGAACAGATTTTTATCCAGAAATATACCCAATAAATCAGCAGTAAATAACTGAAGAGGAGAGACAGCTGAGCGGGGAAACCCGGCGCCGCGTGCTGCAGGTACAACTCAAAGAAAACTGGGAGTTAAATGCAAACATTCACATTTTCTTCAATTTCTCTGCAGAAAATTACTGATAGGTGCCAACTAAACAGGCAGTCCTTGAAGTTGAAATGGCTTTCGACTAGAAAACTAAGCAAGTGCATTTCGACTATGAAGTGGTTAGTACTCACTAATAGAAGACTAGGGAAGCAATGGTCACGGCCACTCAAGGCTCACTCACGTGAAAGGGGAGTGAACATGCAAATTAACCCTTAATCCATGGCCAAAAAGCACCTGCAGTGAACACATGACCATCAGGTTTTTCTTTTATATCACGTGGAAGGCCATGTGAGTGCACATCAGTTGCCTTTGGAAGAGAAGCCCAGCCAGGAAAGGCATCACTAAGGGTAATGGTCTGCTGGAAAACACTGGGTCCTTGCTTTCTCTGACATTTGCCAGCTATCTAAACATCGGTGCCGCCCACATAGACCCTTTTTTTTTTCTAATAATATGATGCCAGCGCCCTATTTTAGCACGATAATGAGTCCCGCTTCACTGTAAACATAGCTCGACAATAGATTGCGGAACAAAGATTTCTAAGTGGTGTTACAGCTAGTTGGTACAAGGTGTCTCTGACCTATTTTGATGATGAATGTGCGGGTTGTAGATAATGTTAACCCTGTGCATTAACCTCTGATTTCTATTATGTGCAATGGCGAAACACGACAGATTTATGGTCAGTGTAAACAAAGAGCGGAGAACCAAATAAGGAGACGTTAGAGCTCTCTGTTTCAAAAGCACCAGTAATCTAGCTTTAGCACAAAGGGTGCTGAATCCCCTCTTAATGCAATCCTGAACACAAGTACAGAGAAAGAAATCAGGTTTATTAACCTTACCGTCAGAAAGAGGCGTCTGAAGACCTTGTGCTATGGATGATTTAAGTACTCACTCTCTTTCTGCTCCAAAGCACTTTCAGTAGCATTTAAACAGTATGCTACTTGATTGCGACATACATCAATGTCATGTCCTAATACAGTTGTGTGTGTTGCCACATTTGAACACTGATGGCACATTCTTGAGTGTCAGTTTTCTGCTTAACAGTGAACCAGAATATGTGCATCATTGTTGGTCAACACCAAACAACCAAAACTTAAGCAACACAACCTACCTCACCTCTTCACTGTACTTGACAACTTATAACCTCAGTAGTTTAATATGCAAATGGTGAGATTTATGTTTCCTGTCTGGAGTACAAATGACAAAGTCATTCAATACCACTAAGTTTTCTTTTTGATAGCACAATGGTACTTAGTCTCAAGGCTGGAAACAAAATAGACTCTTAGACTGAGAGTTTCGCTGCTCTGGAAGCATCATGGTGCTCACACAGCAACTTCATGGAACACCAAGACCCCCTGTGGGCACATGGGCTTGTTAGTCTAGGAGTATTTCTCAGATAGGGTGTGAGAGAGCCTGGGTTCACATCCCGGATGAGCCCCCAATTCCAACACATCTCACTGAAATGTTAAATGTGATGTGGTTCATTTTATTTTTATTATTATGTCAATTAAGGAAACATTTTTCATCAAATCTAAAATAGCATATTCTGTTGCCCAGTTTTTCCTCTATCAGTTAATGGATAGAGGGGGGAAAAAACACTGTATACTATTCTGTCAGTCCTTTAGGGTTGTCTGTGTGTATAAAATCAATGAGTACAGCTTCAACCTTTAACATTTAAAAGAAGAAAAAAATGAAACTGGTGAAAAAACACCAAGGGAGGAGGGGGGGGTGAAGAGAGTAAAAGGGTGGATTAATGCTACAAAGTGGTTTAACTGCTCCATGAGGACTAATAAAGCTAAATTGCACCACGGGGACACAGGTGGGAGAGGAAAGTGTGGGAGCCGGGAGAGCTGATGTAGGACTTCACTGGCATAGCCCGGGAGACATTACAATAAACACAAGGATGACTTAATGGAGGATTTTCTCAATAGTCTCTAAAAGGCCAACACTTTGCAAACGTTTATGATATAAACGACTCTTTAATTAGACCAACAAACCAAGGAGGGTGCATTTTATAAGCCTATCACCTCAGCTTACACAAGCTTGGCACTTAACAGGTGCTGTAATGATGAAAGCACAGCGGCTTTACTATGCACAGGGTTTTACATCAAGGACTGTGTGTGTTCCTTACCTGCACATAGACATGTCTTTGAACATGGAGGCACACCCAGCATCACCCACACATTAAACAGTTCTCCTCATAGGTTTATACTTGTGGCTTACAACTGGCCGTAGTGGACATTTGGTCGTGTGGATGAATGCACTAATGTATTCATCACAGGGATTTTCTTCATGTCCACTAGTCGTCTCTTTACAACTTGTCACAAAGTTGAGGTGAATCTCATTGACATTCTCTCGTCTGTTGGTCTCTTCCTGAGGACGCCCTTGAGCCTGATATTGGGCAAAATTGTCAACTCATACACAGCGTTTCCTTCCTCAGTCTGACATTGCCTCCACTCTGACTGATACCCATGGGAGATGGGAACAATATATTGTCTTGTATCTAATGTCATCTTAAGTTAACATTGACTTCAGGACTGCCAACATACTGAGTTTTAAGACTGCACTGTGGTGATGTAAAATCAGCTCAGCATTCTGCTCAATTTGTACAGCAGCAGTGCTTCAGGCCCACCAAAAACAAGCAAGCACAAGCCGATTAAAATCACTGTGACAGCATACCGCTTGACAAGAGAGTTAGCCCATGGTGCTAGTAAGTACCCAAATAGCCAATATAGAATTGACTTTGTATATATTTAAGTTTTACAAAGCAAGAAAGGAAGGAAGCCAGGCTTGGCTCATGTGACATCTGAAAAGTGCTCTCGAGTGGACTCGCACTGCACAAACAGCCTTTTGAGACAATAAAGACAACAGTGAATCTTGATGATATCACAGAAACTATCGGTCTAATATCCCTAAAGTGGAAAAAAGGAGAGACAGTAAAAAAACAGGACTCACAGTAATTTATGGGAAATGGAAAGAAAAAGGAAATAATTTTGAAAAACTGTGTGTAGGAGGAAGAACAAGGGAAGGTCAGGCGTAAGTGTCACCAGGAAGTCAGAGGTGGGAAAGAAGGCAGAAAGGGAACAACAAGGCAAGAGTAATGTGAAGGTGACCAACCGGGCAGAAGGGAGGAGGCTACATTTGAGCACACACACACACACACACAGTCTGTCTAAGGAAGGTAGGTATTGTGAGACCCGGCAACAATAGGTCCTGACAGCTCTCTCTGGCAGACCATCGCCTGTCGCCTGCTATTGCTCTGGGTATTGTGTGTGTGTGTGTGTGTGTGAGGATTTTGTGCATGTGTGTGTTTGTGTGAGGTGACACACGGACTGTGACAATGATCCGAAGTGAAGTGTGGAGTCTGACTCACCTCCGCTTCAGTGGCGGACGCTCTGAGCCGACACCAAACACTGAGGGAGTCCTGCTCACTACGGCTCGGCGGTCGGGGTAATACCTTCATCCATCCATCCGTTCATTCTTCTGTCTGACTGCATGTGTGTGTGTGTGTGTGTGTGTGTGTGTGTGTGCACGTGTTTAGTATTTTATTAGATGTCTAGGCCACCCCAAACTCCCCAGAGGACCAGGAGGTTTCCGTTTGGTACGTGATGCCTCTCATAAGGACAAACCTCACAAACCTAACCTTACATGTAGTAAATATAATGTAGTGCACGACCACAGTGGGGGTTTTTTTTGTGCATTTAAAACACATTAGTTGTACTTTCATGTACTTATGACTGACAAACAACCGTTGCATTTCACTTAGCACTAAAACTGCGAGTCATCCATGATACGAGGTCGTACAGGTGACAGACGCAGGTATATAGCCGCTGTGATGTCGCCCATTGGTTAGTGAAGCTATGAAGCTTTGATAATTTTCACCATCACCTTCTCTTTTTTTTTTTTTAAATAGTTGTGATGACTGAGATGTGGGATATATACTTATAACAACTTTCCAGTCACATGTCCTGGATAAATAAAATCTACAAAATGTACCTAATATTATTCACTATCAACCTAAATAAGTGCACTCATCAATAAAGTCTGTTTTCCCCGTAGTCTTCTACAGGAGTGGAAGTGGGAGTGGAAGGAGTCGCCCCCTGCTGGGCTTTTAAAGAATTTAGGTTTAAGGCATTTCCAGTTTGGCTTTCTTTTTCCGACCTGAAAGTTCATCTTTTTTACTGCGTGTACAGACAATACTGCACATTAATAACAGTGTTAATGTATCTATGTTGCCAAAATGAGTCCTAAAAATCTAAAGATTTGGTTCGTTTTATTTCTTTTCTTTTCATCTTCATTTTCATCTAGAGTGCAAAACCACTGAGATTAAGAAGAGAGTGTCTTGGACCCACAACAGAAGAAAGAAACTGAGAGACACTGCATGTTCACAGACTACACAAAGTCAAGGTCAAGCATACCCAGGTTTACGATCCCTCTTGACACCGACTGGGTCCAGCAGAGTGTGCCCCTGCTGGTCATTAGAAAAAATGCAGATTAACGGTGCGTTCTCATTGGCTTGGCTTTTCAGACATCAAAGCTACGTTTGCTGAAAGAATTGTCGAAATGAAATGAAAACTAAGACGTAAATATTTTAGGTATGGAAGCAGAAACACCTACAAAGTTTGGTGACATTATCCCAAATATTTCCGTTTAAAAATCTCAGCTTTTATCGCCTGCATTAGGCCTCGAACAGGCTTGACTTGGTTTAAGTCTGGCTGCCTCAACTCAGCTACAGGTCCACGTTATATGAGCCAAATATGATGTGTGCCCTGGCTTGTGGGTCACCTTAAAAACAAACAAGAAGATTATGACTTTTCATCCAAGTGGTTTCTTCAGTTCTAAACACTGATGAAATGTCCCAGGTTTTTAGCCTCCAGTGGTGCTGTCCCCCTGAGCGTCAATGAACCAACCCTCAACCCTCGGTCATGTTCACAGGTGTGAATCTCCACCATCGTGTGAGTTAGTAAGATTACACGAGTCAAGGTGTGAGTGGCGGTGGAATCACCTGGGAATACCATACATGATAGCTCGTGGTGTAGGCCGCCAACTCTGTGACGGGAATGATCCATGACTTAATTCACACCTTGGTTTATGCGCCTCCATTTCAATTTCTTAAGACTCCCATGACCTTGATGACTGAGAACCTACACAGCCACCTGTGCATCACCTGTACTGTGCACACCTTGGTATGAGGAGTATGCTCTCCAGAGCCTCTCCGGTGTCTTTTAAGGGTTGTGGATTCTGCACTTGTAGACTTTCATTCAGTTTTGTAAAATATTTATTTCCATTTTATTACTTCTGAGTTGTTTTTCCTTGATTTTGATTGGTTTATCCTCACGAGACAGTCTCCCAGCTCCTGCTCGATTGAAAAGTCGAATGCATGAATCTACAGCTGTTCAGTTATTGTGTTTGACAGCAGCCTTGTTTTTACAGCCAGAGACTCATTTTAAAGGCTTGTGTGATCATTTCAGGCCATAGTAGGTCTCTGTTCTCTTGGAGCTTTTACATTATTCTGTGTGAGATGCTCAATGATGCAGTGACAGTGAGTAACACACACATGTACGTCCAGTTTTCTGTGTTTCCAGCTTTAATGGTGGCATTTTGAGGAAAGCAGGATTTCTTTCCTTATATCTAGAAGTTCCTTTTGGCAGGTGGCTACGCACATCAGCATGATGATTACGAGGACTTCGTACTCACCATCTAATGAATAGTGTCTGACTAAATTAATTCACAGCTTGGGTTTGTGCTGTGGCGGCTCTCAGCAAGAAGGCTTTATTTTATTTAACCGTACGTAACACAATAGATCAGAGTGACATCAATGTTGTCATCAGACAGCGTGGATTTCTGCATGCCAGCTAGTTTTTTGTGAATGTGCCGACTCACCCGTGGAGAGTTTGCATTACAATGCACCAGTTACACATGAGCGTCTCACGTGCTCGTCTCTGAATGTTATTTCATGAGAATTCTGTTCTATAAAGTTCAGAAAAGATCTTGCATATCCTACAAAACGTACACGCACACACTGGCGTCAGGCTGAAGTAACAGGTCTTTTTATTTGTGGCAATGCAAACTGCGGTTTCTAGCCTTGATAAGCTCAGGATGCAGACACTCGTGAATCATTGCCACTCACATCTACCCTGCCTAAAGAACAGACGCACAGTCAATTAACCTGCCAGGCACACCTGTTCTTTCCGCCTCCGCGCCGCACTGCAAGCTCATGGCGTCACCCCTCCTCTGCAGCAGACCAGAGACCACACCCCTGCCACGGAGCAGGGAGCTTGCGCAGTATGACTTAATGAGGGTCAAGAAACCAGATTCTAAAGTACACGGTGATGCAAAGAGCTGCGACAGAGTCTGGACAACAAAGTGTGAAAGAGGCAGAATGCATGCAAATAATTTCCCCATAATCAAGAATCTGTATGAACGTAGCTGTTCTCTCGGTGCCTGTGTGGGTTCACTCAGGGCACTCCTTGGTTGTAGGTGTGAATGTTTGGCCCTGTGATAAACTTGGGCTCTGTCCAGGATCTCATCCAACGCCAGTTGGAGCAAGTTCAACACCCTCCTGCAAAGCTGCACCGGAGATGTGGTTGTGAAAATGCATGACTTCAAAATATATGGACATTTCACTCTGACTCTGTCAAAAAACCTCTCTATGAAATTCCTCTGTGAAGAAAAAAACCCTGGAAAGTTCTTTCCTATTTCAACTTCCCTGTCTGCAAAGGCAGGTTTGTAAAGAAGTGGCTTCCCCGCTACATGAAGTGAACTGGCACGCTCTCCAACTGTCCAAACAGCTTGGTTACTAATGTGAGCTGAAACTTGAAATGTGGGGCTATCACCACACATACCGTAAATTCCGGACTATGAGTCGCTACTTTTTGCACAAGCTTTGAACCCTGCGGCTTATTGTCTGGTGCGGCTTTTCTGAGGCTTTTTCATGATTTTTGTGACATCGTAAGAGGATTTGTTTTGGTTTGTTCCGCCATTTTGCCTGGCGGAAAGGCATGTGATCAGACACGGAAAAGAGTGATATGTTGGTCACATGTCCGTCCGCCAACCAAAGTAGTGCCGTACGAATTAGCGCGAAAAAGAGACTAGATTAGCAAGCTGGCTCTGGCTGGCCCTGTACCCATATCTGCAGCAGGTCTCCAAGGTG